>JARHVA010005112.1:1140000-1314246 GCA_037957365.1 Torreya grandis | reverse complement strand
GAGTCTGCAAACTAAGGAGGTATCTTCCACAAATCCTTGTGGTTGGTCCATATATATCTCTTCTTTGAGGTTACCATGTAGAAAATCACTCTTTATGGCCATTTGGTGAGCATATCACTGATGTGTATCTACAATGGCTAGAGTGAGTCTTGTAGACATCATCTTGGCTATAGGAAAAAAATGTCTTAATGTAGTCTATGCCAAGCATTTGAGAAAACCCCTTTACAACCAGATGAGATTTGTACTTATTGACTAACCCATCTACACCATACTTGGTCTGATAAACCCATTTTCAATGAAACAATTTTCCTCCTTTGAGAAGAGGGACCAAGTCCCATTCTCTCTCTCTCTCTCTCTCTCTCTCTCTCTCTCTCTCTCTCTCTCTCTCTCTCTCTCTCTCTCTCTCTCTCTCTCTCTCTCTCTCTCTCTCGTCTCTCTCTCTCTCTCTCTCTCTCTCTCTCTCTCTCTCTCTCTCTCTCTCTCTCTCTCTCTCTCTCTTCTTGTATAGAATATGCTCATTATAGAATGCTAGATGCCTCATGAAAGTTTTGTGGATCTGAGGAAGTGTACTCTTCTTGTATAAAATAATATCATTATATAATGCTAGATGCCTCATGAAAGTTTTGTGGATTTGAGGCAATGGCCAAGTATGCATGTGAAGTCCCCTGAAACTATGAATATTTCCACCTTATATTTTATGTATTTCTAACCCATTTCCCAACACTTTGAAGTGTCTATTTGATCCAAGTGGGACTATAATTATATGAGATTGGAGAATCAAGAGGTTAGTCTTCATTATCTATAGTGTGAGTGTGATATGGAGGAGGAAAATCCTCATCACTATTCTCAGCACTTGAACTTAACGAAGAAGAAGAGTCATCCTTATCATTAGGAGGATCTTGAGGTGGATCTATGTCACTATCAGAAGTGAAATAAATTCCTAATGAGACTTGTGAAGAGTCTAGAGTGCCAAGATTATGTTCAAGTGGGCCCTCTTAAAAATTGACACTCATTTGAATGAAAAACTCATGAGTTTTAGGATGGAGAAACCTATATCCCTTAATACCCTTTACATACCCCACAAAGATGCAAGACTAAATCTGAGGGTCCATTTCCTTACATTTTTTCTTGGGAACATAGGCCATTGTTGGTGATCTAAACACTCAAAAGTGATCCTACTATGGGATTTTGACCAACCCAATCTTCAAAAAGATTGATTCCCTTCAAATCTTTTTTTGAAACTTGATTTTGAATGTAGCATACATAGGTTGATTAATTTAGCCTAATATTGAGGAGCAAGAGAATTTGATTGAAGCATGTAATTTTCCATTTATTTTAAGGTATGGTTCTTATGTTTAGCCACGCTATTCTATTGAGAACTATATGGAACTATGCATTGCATCTGAATCCCCTCTGATGTGCAAAACTACTTAAACCTATTATTGACATACTCCTTTCCATTGTCAGTTCTTAAGATTTTAATGGAACATTCTGAGTGCCTTGATGTCCTTAAAGTGATCAAAGACTTCAAACTTTTTTTGAGAAAAAACACCTAGGTGTACCCTAAAAATTCATCGATTAATGTGATCATGTATCTTGTCTTATTGAATGAAGGATTTGGAAATGGACCTGCTAAGTCACTATGGACTATCTCTAGCTTTCTATTCAACTCTCTTTGCTTTAACCTTGTCATATTTCTCCTCTGGATGCTTACCAAGAATGTATCCATTGCATAGGCCATCTAAGAATTTGAATTTAGGAAACCCTAAAACCATGTCCTGATGATTTAGTTGCTCCAGGTAATGGTAGTTTAAATGGCCAAACCGTTCATGCCATAGTTTGCTTACTCCATTTGCGTGAATAAGTAGTGCAATTGAAAGCTAATCTAGGGGAAAATGTGAGAAGGCATATATCTCAGATTTATTATTGGCCTTCCCATAAGCCACTATAGTGTCATTATGTGGCTCCTTGATGACCACTAAATTAGGTGTGAAATCAACTCACTTCCCAACACCTATGTTAGTGATTTGATATACTGACAGAAGATTGATAAATAATGAAGGAACACATAAAATATCATTAAAGGTCCCATAAATTACTTCTATGAGTCATTTACCATTAAATTTTATCAAATGTTCATCACCCATTATAATTGAAGGCATAAAATAAGGCTCTATTTCTAAAAATAGATCCTCTGAAGAGGCCATGTGATAAGAAGCACCCAATTTAATAACACAAGTCAAAGGTTGAGAAGCTATTGCAATAAGTGCCTTGCCCTTATTTTTACCCCTTTTTCTATCCTTTTCATTTGAAGAATCATTTTTAGACATGTTTTGAGATGAGGATTTAGGAACACTAATGTTGTTCTTCTCAAGCGTCTTAGTCAAGGTGTCAATCTTCTTTTTCATGCACTGAGATTCATCTTGTCCAAGTTTCTTACAAAATTTACATTTGAGTTTATCCTTCTTAGGTTTATTGCTTAAGGAGGATTCATTTGGTGATCCCTTTGGCTTGGAATCTGATTTATGATTCTTCTTATGCTCATGATCAGGTTTAGACTATTCCTTATCCTATTTTCCACTGCTGGAAGGCTTCTTCTTATCTTGATTGACAATCAAGGCATGTGATTTTGAAGACTTCAATGCACCCATTTAAACAAAATTATCTTGTTCTCAAGAAAAATCAATAATAAACTCATCAAATTATGGAATTTTCCAAGTGGATCCAAGTATACATTTGGTAGCATGAAGTGTAGAGATGAAAATTGAATAGTCATGACTTAGTTTTGCAAACATGGATAGAATCAACTGGTCATCTATTTTCTCAATGCCATATTGTTTCAAATATAGTCTCAATGATTTAAACTTTTTAAAAAAGTCTTATAGGGTGTCATAGTCACCTGGGTTCAATGTGATGAGCTCATTCTCTAGCTCATGACCCATCATGATGTCCTATACTCCAAAAAGCTTGTCTAAAATGGTCCAAACTTCATTGGGAGTTTTTATAGATTCAACATGAAATAAAAGGTTGGGAGACATTGACAGGCATAAGAACCCATAGGTCTCATCACATTTTTTATACCACTTAACCTTTTTTGCATTTATAAATGACTTAGTTTCCTCATCCATAGTGATCTGATAGAGTCCTTTGCCTCTCAAGGTGAGTTACATTTTAGACTTCCATTCAAGATAATTAAATGGTATGAGTGGTTCAATGTTTAGATCCATTAGTGTAGATTAGAATGAGATAAATTTGTATGATTTAAATGAAACCAAAAAACAAAATAACATAGTACAAGTACCCCCTGAACTACCAATAATACCCCCATTGAAGTTACAATGCACACACACTTAGTTTTGGACATCGAGCACAGTTGAGAATGCATCTATGAGAAATCAATGTGAGAAATTACGAGAGGGATGTAAATCATAGATGATAATTCATCTATGATAAATTAGTGTGATAAAGTATGAGAGGGACATCAGGCACAGCCAATAATGCATCTAAGATGAAAGGTATAAAGGTTTGAAGAGAGTTTTAAGCTATTACACCATGTGAAAAATAGATGTTACAAAAGTCATAAAACAATGTTATCAATGCATAGAGCTCAAAAAAATATGCACTTTCAAAAAAAATTACATCCAAAAAGGAGCTATAGATTGAAATTTATAGCACTTACTGGTTCTTACTTTCACATATTCTTGGACCCTTTCTGAAAATGGATTTTTTTTTTTCAAACTTGTGATTTTTCATCCAAAAATCCAAAAACAGCATCTTAATTAATTTTCACCTAAATTTTGATGCCCTCCTAAACATCACTCAGGGTTTCACAGTTGATTTAATTTAGGTTCTTGCAACTACTTGACTTTGGGATCTTAAAGAAGTAAGACCCCTTCAAAAACCTGATTTAGTCTTACAGTGTTGATCAGGTTCTTCCAATTACTTTACTTCAAGATTTTAATACAGTAAGACTACCTCCAAAATCTAAATTGGTCTATGAGAAATTTTTTGGGGTTGAGAATCCTGATTACTTCATAGTTACTGGCATTGAAAAACCATATTGCTTCTTCCAATGTAATTCAAGTTTTTTGAACTACTTTACCTAACTTCATGAATTTGAAGTAATGCTGAAAGCCCGAATGGGTCTTTCAAGCAAGTTGTATCACTTTGAAAACCCAATTTGGTATAGAATCAAGTAATGGCCCTCTGAGAACATGATTTGGTCTATGGAGAGTAAACTGAGGTTTACATGCTTGATTACTTCATCCATACAGACATCTGACCAAATGAAATAAATTAATTTCTAGGAAAATCCATGAACTTTCTCAAAAATATAAAGTAACCCATTTTAGATCTTAAAAAACCCAAAAAATATATTCAAATGTATTTTCATCAAAGTCCTTCTAACATGATTTTTAAGGCAGATTAATAAAATGCCTCCAAGGTCAAAAATGGTGGCCAAGACAAAAGAAAAAACTAACAATCGTGAATGTAGAAGGATATTACCAATGAGTTTGATGCATGAGGCTGTTAGGTATGCTCTAAAAACATGAAATATTTAGCCAATATATATGAATAACATTCAAGCAATAATGTCGATTACCTATAGAGACATCACCAAAAATAAGCGATTCCAAGAAAAAGAATAAATGTTTGCATTAACTGATTAACCTTCCAAAAAGAAAAAGTGGGATAATGTAATTATTTTATGAAAATTAGGGCAACGTGAGGAATCCCCTAATTTTCCTACTTAAATAATTACATTAAAATATAATTATTCTATGGACCCTTTATAACTAACCTAAGGAAGCTTAAATAACATAGAATGGTCATACGATCGTGTAGGCAAAACCCAATGGGAAAAGCACTACACTAACAATAACTATATTAAAAACTATATAATGAGTCTATTTGGGGAGTTCATTAACAAATAAAGAGGCCTTAGTGACTTAGCATCATGGATATAAAATTATAAGTGATTTTACTGATATTGATCTTTGGTTTCTATTGGTAGTAAGATACAAAGCATAAGTCACATGTATATGTTTGTAACTTTAAAATGCGACAAGTGTGTGATATAATATATTTTTTATAATATAGCCTCAACTATAATATCAAAAGTTGTATAATCTAAAAAGTCTTTGCTTTTTTGTAAATGAAAGGCCTCAAAGGCAAAGAGTTAGAGACTACACATAACTCTATAACTACTCTATTTTTTATATAATATGATTTATTATTAATTCTTGATTTTTATTGCATTAATATAGATCATTACATGGGTCTCCTTGAAGTTTTGTGTTAATATAATATTTGTGTAACTTTTTGTTGAGTGTGGATCCCTTTGGGGCTATCACATGACCTTGTTGGTATACTTTGGGGGCCTAGAGAGCTCCAAGGATGTGGGGAGCACATTTTTCCTTTGCTCCTCATGTAGGTGAATATTATTAAATATTGATTTAATAATTTTCATGTATACTTCCATGTTTTTTGGAAGTGGAATTGATTTCCTTGTTCTAGGGAATTAATTATTTATTTAATATTTATGTAATGCATTAAGAGAAAATTATTAAATGATGTATTTAATAATTTTCATGATGAATTAGGAGAAATTATTAAATGATGTATTTACTTATTTATATAATGCATTAAGAGGAAAAAAATTATTAAATGGTGTATTTAATAATTTCTTGATGTATTATGGAAGTGGGTTGGACTTCTTCATTAGAAGTTGTGACATTTGGTGGAGAATGGCATGTTTCTACTTAGTGGGGCTTGTGGATAAGTATGATTAGGTGGAAATGGCATGATCCTTTGTGGATAAGGATATCATGTATCTCCTTTATTTGGTGTGTGTTCTCCTCATTTGTCATATATACATGTGGTGGTGAGGCTTTGGAGATACGACAGATACAATAGGACATGTTATGTGAGATATTTTTGTAGGGTGTGGTACAAAATCTTATGGATTTTTGTTTTATATAGGTACAAGTGTGGTAGAGAATTTGTGGATTATTGTTTATAGGTTTCAGATTTAGATCAGTAATTTAGATAATTCATTTGTGAATTCTGAAGGAGATATTTTATCTCTATGAGAGGTCACTATAATTTTGTTTCAAATTACTGATTTATTTGAGGACTTTCTTGGTGGATGTAGCCCACATTGGGTGAAACATGGTATATCTATGTTATGTGTTATTGCTAGTTTTGATTCTCTCCATTTATGCTTTCATTAATCTATGCCTTGAAGGAATTATTTCCACATAATTAAATCTAATTTTCACACAATTAAAATCTAGTTTTGTGATTTTATAGTGATTAAAATCTGATTTACATTCACTTAATTCCTAACAACTGGTATCAGATCTTTGGTGGTGTTTCAATTGAAGTGGTAAATCATAGGAAAGGTTATTAGCTTGAGTGAGAGTAATGGGAAAAGAAATCAAATTCAGAGTGGAGAAATTTGATGGTAAGAATTTTGGTTTGTGTAAAATGCAGATGGAGGATTACTTTTATTAGAAGGAACTTCAACTCCCCTTGGAGGGAAAAGGAAGAAAACCTATAAGAATGAGTGATGCAGATTGGACGTTACTTAATAGGAAGGCATTGGGAGCCATTCAATTATGCCTTGCATCTTTTATTGCATTTAACATTGTATATCAGACATTTAAAAAGGATCTCATGGGTAAACTTGGAAAGTTGTATGAGAAACCCTCAACTTCAAATAAAAAAATTCTTATGAAAAGATTGTTTAACATGAAAATGTCTAAGAATGGTTTAATTCCTAATCATTTAAATGATTTTAATATGATTATAATTATGCCCACTTCGGTTGGAATTAAGTTTGATGATGAAGTTAGAGCTTTGTTAATTTTATGTTCTTTGCCAGATAGCTAGGATAGTTTGGTTATAGATGTCAGTAATGCAATCCCTGCCAAGGGAAGCTTGAATTTTGAGGATGTTGTATGTGTGATTTTTAGTAAGGAGATGCAAAGGAAAAGTATTGGTGAATCATCTTCAAATAATACTTTGTCTTTTGATATTAGAGGGAGGTAAAAGGACAAGAGCAAAGGCAACCATGGAAAGTCAAAAGGTAGATCTAAAGCCAAGATGATATGATGGCATTATGGGAAGAGTGGACACTCAAATAAGGATTATTGGTCACTTTGGGATAAGAAGGGAAACAAGGAGGAAATGAATGAGGTAAATGTGACATCAGGTAAAACTAGTCGGGATGCCTTAATTCTTTCTTTGGATACTTTTTTTGAGTCTTAGGTATTAGATTTAGGGGCTTCTTTTCATGTCACCCCACATAGGCATTATTTTTTTTATTATGTTCAAGAGAATATAGGACATGTATATCTTGGTGATGATGAACCATGTGAGATAGTAAGGAAAGGTTCTATTAAGGTGAAAATGTAGAATGGGAACATGTGGCTACTTAAGGATTTCACACATGTGCCTATGTTGAGATAGAATTTGGTTTCAGTGGGGAAATTGGGTAGTGAAGGATGTTCAGTTATGTTTACTATATATTCATGTAAATTTACCAAAGGATCTCTTATGATTTCAAGAGGTAAGAAAGTTGGTACTTTGTATTTGACTAGTAGTGTTGATTCTTGTGATTTAGTTGATGTAGATGGAAATGCAACTATGTGACACTATAGGGTCAGTCATATGAGCCATAAGGGCATGAAGATCATAAAATATAAGTTTCATAGATTGAAAGATCTAGATCTAGAATTTTGTGAGGATTGTGTGTATGGGAAATAGAAGCAAGTTAAGTTCCTGAAAGTTGGACCCACAAAGGAAGAGAACAAGTTAGAGTTGGTACATTTAGATGTATGGGGACCAACTAAAGTATCTTCTATTGGTGGTTCCAATTATTATGTCACTTTTATTGATGATGCAATTAGGAAAGTTTGTGTTTATTGTATTAAAAATAATTTTGATTTATTTGACACTTTTAAAAAGTGGAAAGCCTTGGTTGAGAATGAAATAGGTCTCAAATTGAAATGTCTCAGATCAAATGGAGGTGAATATTATAGTAATAATTTCTTTGATTATTTTTCTAACAATGGAATTCATAGGAATAGGATGGTTCCAATAACTCCACACAATAACTCCACAGCAGAATGCGGTGTCTAAAAGGATAAACAAAACAATAATGGAGCATGTTAGGATCATGAGGTTACATGTTGGGTTGCCTTTAGAATTTTGGGTAGAAGCAATTAGAATGGTAGTATATCTAATTAACATAGGACCTTCTACGCCTTTGGATGGAGGCATTCCTAAACAAGTTTGGTCTAGTAAGAATATTGATTATTCTTTTCTTAGAGTCTTTGGATGTGAGGCTTTTGTGCTCATCAAGAAAGAGTATAGGACCAAGTTAGAGGTTAAATCAAAGAAATGCACCTTTGTTGGATATGGTGAGGATAAATTTGGTTTCTATTTATGGAGCATTAAAGATAAAAAATATTTCAGTCTAGATATGTAGTCTTTAATGAAAAAGTCATGTATAAGGATCAGTTGCGGGAATAGGAATAGGAATAGAAAAAGTACACAGTATTAGATGACATTGCATATGGTAAAGTATCTAATGAATTAGTTTAGGAATCTTCTACACAAGGATCCCAAACTCCTATGGTAAGAATATCTTCTAGGGTAAGAAAAGCACCTGAATGTTTTTCTCCTTCTTTGAATTATTTATTACTCATTGACAATGGAGAACCAGAATGTTATGAGGAAGCAATGCATGTAGTTTCCAAGTTGAAATGGGAATAAGCCATCGATGAAGAACATAGATCTCTCATGGAGAACCAAACATGGGATTTGGTAAGGCTACCCAAGGTCAAGAGTGAATTTCCAAATAGGTGGATCTTCAAAATAAAAGAAGAGGATCAAGGGAGAAAAAGGTATAAGGCCAAGATGGTGGTTAAGGGGTTTGCACAAAAATTAGGTATTTATTTTAATGAGATTTTCTCTCCTATTGTAAAAATAACTTCTATTAGGACTATTCTTAGTGTTTCACTAAAATTTGTCTATTTCAAGTCTAAAGAAAAATAGAGAAGAAAGATAGGGATAAGTGATTAGAATGAACTTAGATTGGTTTGTGTGTCATATCTAGACATTGTGAGCACTCCTCTTAGGCTAGGGAGGACTACCTACAAGTAAGAAAGCACTACCACAAAATGTTTGTTAGTAGATATATGAGTGGGATACCAAGCTATGCGCTTGTTCTAGAAAGTGTCAAACTTCTTTAGATATGACAGTCCAATTTTGAGAAATAAAAGAGCAATAAATAACCAAGAGAGAGTAAAAGAGAGATAGTGTTACTGTTATTCACAACCTGAGTGTAGTAGAAAGTAAAAAATATAGGTGGTATATTTAGTTTGTGTTTTGGAATTTATTTAGGTATGTCTTAGAAGGGTTAGGAAATCCATAGTTGTCAGCATTGATTAAGCTGTTGATTTCAGTAAGGAAGTCTGACTGATATCGATTAGGCTATCGATGTTAGTGAGTAAATGTGACCAATATCAGTTAGGATATCGATGTTGGTAGGGGAAATAATTGCCTAAGAGTTTGCAAAAGGCTTTTCTATGTCTATAAAATGGATTTGGTCAGGTCTGGAAGGTTAGGAAAGAGTTTTGAGAGAGAGAGAGAGAGAGAGTAGTGTTTGGATGGATTTGGTTAGAGGTTTAATGTGTTTGAATAAGGGGAAACAAGTGGGGAATCTTTATAACTCCTTCACAGGGTTCGATTAGGAATATGTAAAAATAATAAACTATAGATGTAAAGGGTTACAAAATAACTACTTAAAGACTTACAGAATAAGTGATGTACTTAGTTGTAGTCATGACTGAATGATAAGTGTCAAATGGATGACTCTTATCAGTCAGTCTAAACTAATGACTTGAATAGAGACAACAAGTAGGCGTTGCTAGTTCTCAAGAGCTTGGTTCTAGATCTAAATTGACTTATGTAAGATAACAATAAGCCAATATGTTGAAAGTTGAATGTAAAAATCTTGTACTCAAATAAGAATGAGTTTTATTTATTTTTGTTGACCTGAACATTAGTTTAGAGTTTGGCTTATATAACTGACATCGATGATCCTGCTAACATCAACCAATGGGTTGGTTGATGTCGACAAAATTAAAATAGGTAAAAGTACTATCTTTATCCTAGTTTTTTATTATTTCTCATGCCAAGTATGGTATTCATTAAAAAATGGTAGAAATAGGAGGTTAAGAAGGATGTAGCTAGTTAGGATTTTATTTTTTGGGGTGAGAACAAGTCTTGGGTAGTTAGGATAAGGGGACTAAGTCTTGAGGTGACTCATCAAGTGAGAATCAGTCTTAGGACAAGGTGGCTAGGTAAGGTGGCAAAAGGGGTTTTTAATTAACTTAATTATATATTTTAAATTAATTAAATATGTGAGGGATAAAATCATGGGTTAGGTAGGCTAATCATTATTATTAAAATAAGGCTCAAGGGGGGTTTTGACACAAGGAGTTATGCACGTGTGTGACATAGTTTTGGTGTCTAAATTTGCCTCTTTTTGTCTTGTAATTTACACTAATAAGTTTCAAGATAAAAACATGAGTTAGATGTTTGAGGTATTAGATGAGGTATCCCCCCTCAAAATGGGAATCGATGGAGGAGAAATTAGAATCAAGTACCAGTTTGATAAGAAGTGAATTGTGTGAATGGAGAAAAATATGGTATCATTGCTTGTGCATATACTACTATGATCTATAGTTGATAAAATCAAGAACAGGTAAGGTTGAGGAGGACTTGGATAGAAATAACCAAAGCACAGCTTGTAAGTGATAGCTAATAAGGTCAAAATAATTAAAGTTATGTCTCTAATTGGTCTATGTGTCCCAGGTATCTGAGGTAGATAGTTCCCCTGGGAAACACAAAAAATTTATAGGTGATAGGATGAGTTTGGTCACCATCCAAAACACTTAATATACATGCATGTGTACAATAGCCAACTATAACAGAATATCATAAGCGGTCTAGACAATTGATGCAAGGTTAGTGTAAAAGGGTCAATGGGTGAGGAGATATTTATGATCTCTAGTTGAATTCATTTTTGGGTGGAGATTTAAGTTATCTCCAAATGTGGTTGTCATGGTTGGGGAGATATATGTGATCTCTAGGTTGGTTTCCATGGTTAGGAAGTAGACGTGATCTCTAAGTTTCCATAGATTATGGGTAGAGTCTAAAGGGTTGTGGTTATTGATGAAAATTCTAATGTAATGGTGCTGACATTAGTGATGTTGCTGATGTTGGTAGTAAATAGTGTGGACATCAGTAGCTTAGGGCAAGGTTACCGATATTGATGGAAAATAGTGTTGATGTCAGTGGATTAGGTCAAGTATACTGACATCAGTGGGTGACCAAACTTAACAAAAAGAGGTTTGGTGGCCAAAACTCATTTTCAACATTTGATTGGAGATAAAAAGAGCTCTAAGTGTGAGTGAGATGGTAGAGTGAGGAGGGGACCCAGCGGGAGGCATGCCACTATAAGAGCTAGCTATGCCAACCCAGAGGAGATGGAGAGATGAGGTAAGATCCCCTAAGATTTAGTTGTGAATGTGAGTTGGTTAATTTGCTTCTTATAGGCTAAATTTAAATTTTGGGTAAAATAAATGTGGTGAGGGGGGGTAAGAAATGGGGGGTTTAGGTTTAGGTTAGTTTAGGAGGGAGTTAGGGTAGGTTTTTATGGTAAAATTTAATTTTGAGAGATGGGTCATTTATCCCTAGGGATGAACCAGTCACTGATGTCAGTGGGGTCCATCGATGTTGGCTGACATGGTGCTGATCTTGGTAGTTTATACCGATGTCAAGTAACACCAAGCATTGATATCAACAGTAAAAACCAACATTGATGACTATAAAGAACCCAAAAATAGGAAAAAAAGTAAATTTTGATCCTTAATTGAAATAGTCCACTAACCTAATGGTTAAACTAGCCTCAAAAGAACCTGTGTTGACTAAGTGCTACCTACATAGCTTGATTGAGGGCCTCAGGCCAATATAGTTCTCCTAGAGCCTAGGGAAAAAGATCTAAGGTATGGTTAAAAGTGTGTTAGGGGAAATGGGTAAAAAAGGATAGGTTGAAATAGGTTAGGGGACCTAAGGCTTAAAAGATATGTCATAGGGTCTAAGGTTAGGGAGATAAGCCATGAGGCCTAGAGTTATGATAGGCAGTTGGGCCTAGGGTGGAGAGAGAGGTAGTGAAGCCTAGGGTAGAGAGGGGAGAGTAGGTTATATAGGTGGGAATATGGCTAAGCTAACCTTAGAAGACCCCATATCAATCGAGTGTTACCTACATAGCCCATTGGAGGGCCTTATGCTAATGTATTTCTCCCAAAGAGAAGGGGAAAAGGTAGTTGTAGGTTATGTTAGAAAGTATGTGACTCAAGTTATGTGTTTATAGATGTAGGCTAGGCTAGAGTTGACATTATAAGATCTCCTATCGAGGTTGATGAAGTAGATGAATAAGGATGTCACCTTAGAGAATGGGAGTACATGGTAGTTATAGGGTTAGGGGGAGTGTGACAATATTATAGAGGCACACGAGACATGAGTCTGATGATATCATTGATCAAGAGGTGGGATCATACCACCAAAACCTTCCATCTATCAATCAGAGAGTTGATAGTGACTCAAGAGGATGTATATAGGATTTTATGGTTATCTCTCTATGGTGAAGAGCTCTTCTCATGTTTGAGAGAGGAGCATGATATTCACATGGTGGCATTATTTAGAGAGTATGTTAGCAAGGTGACCTATCACTCATCAAGTTTCACCTATAAGCCACTGTAAATTACTGACAAGGAGTAGCATCAGTTGAGCATCCTCATGATGATAGGTAGTATCATGTATGCATTACCAAATGCATATGGTGGGAGATTTCCTATTGCATTGATAGGTGTGCTGACATGGATGATTGAATAGTGCACTATATTTACATGGACACCAATGTTTTTGGCACAATTGTACAAAGAACTATGGGGGTTGAGACTGTGATGGAGTTATAGTTTATGTGTTAGGAATTTACTTCACTATTGGGAATACAAGCATATCATGGTGACATGACCATTGGGGCTACCTATCATGATTCTAGTTGGCTCCAAGGTGGGCTTCAGATGGTGGAAAGATGGGATGGACCAAACCTAAGTAGATGACATAGTGCATGATATTAATTATTATAGGCACATGATAGAGGGTTTGATCCCTAAAAATATTGTGTGGAGACCCTACTTGACATACCCTTCATTCAAAGGATAGGAAAAGTAGCTTATTGGATTATAGAGCTCATTATGGGTTAAAGGGAGACAAGCTAACGAGATGGAGATGGTACCCATAGCATAAGTCAAGAGGTAGTTTAGCCTACTATAGGATGTACCAGCTACCATCCCTCGATATAGGAGGGATGATATTGAGGCACCCCTACCCTTGCCACAGGAGATAGATAGCCCAAATTTTGAGGAGCTACCAACAGGGCCAGGTGTAGTAAATCTAGGGTGCATATTGGCATTTATGGCTTGATGGGCAAGTTTGCATCTTATGGTGGAGGTCAGGAGGCCACCATTAGATTTGTAGGGTTTGATGAGAGAGAGAGAGAGAGAGATGCAATTGTATAGGCATAAGATGCAGTGATACAAGGATAGGATGCAACAGTGTAGGCTTGATATGTGGTAGTATAGGCTCGAGTTATAGCTCAAGCACAAGTATTAGTTTTATAGGCACATGTGGTGACATTATAGATCTAGTTCAAGGCATTATAGGGCTAGATCAAGGTATTACAGGGTCAGGTTACTACACTGACACTATATAGGGATAGTTTGAGAGTAGTAGGTCAAGCTACTCCTCCTCCTTCACCACATGGACCAATATAGGTTGGGCCTTTAGTAAGTGTGATGGGACCATCATAGAATGTATCTCTGGTGAGGTATACTACTACCCTTGATGAGATTGCTTATTATGGAGGACCATCAGGGAGTTCCCATAGATTCAAAAGTATTCTGAGTTCAAAGAGCAGGAGAGATCTGTGTCACATGACATGGCTTTTAGCTCATGCATACACAGACAGGTAGAGAGTGTTGATGACGCTGCTACTTCATGACCACATGAAGAACCTAAAGGACTCTAAGTGCTAGATTTTGCTTTTGTTATATATGCTATATGCACACTAGCCTATGAGTCGAAGATGAGAGATGTATATTTTGAAAGAGAGATGATATTGTGATGATGTATCGATGTGCATGTATGTTGAGTGTATATATATATGAGATGTATATTTATTGTGATTTTGAGATGCATTTATTATGATTGTGATGATGTTGATGTGGATGATTATTTTATTTTTATGTTAATGTTGAGGATGCTAGTTGAGTTAGACTAGCATTTCCCATATGTGTGATGATATATGCATAGTTGATTTGTTAGCTTCATGTTAACATTTTTCCATATTTGTGATGGTGTATGCTTAAAATTAATATGTTGGTTATGATATTTTATTTCAATAGTTTTCCATATTTGTGATGGTGTATGCTTAAAATAAATGGAGTAGGCTTGATAGTGCTTGTATGAAATTTTCATCTCAGTAGAGAGATCGACATGTGATTTGGATGGAAAAATAAAGAGGCAAAATTCTCATGTATTACCAAAGACCATAATCATAACATAAATAGGCTCAAGAATATGAGCCTCTTTCATGTTTTTCATCATTGGACCATTGTTTTTGTTAGAGAAGCATCGTGTTTACCTTGTGTGAAGCGAGTTCAAAGTCCCTTAAAAGAGTATGAGGGAAAAAAGGGTAAATGAGTGAAAGTGCTTGGGTAGCATAACCTTCAAAGTGGGGATGATATGCCCCTAATGTGGGTGACTCGAGATCAACTATAGGCAAGTCCATGACTTAAAGCTTTTTTTTTTTTGCTTTGTGTAAGCTAATCAATACGAGAAGCCTATAATGGGATTTTGTATGTGTTTAGATCATATGAAGATGATCAATACGAGAAGATTTTTTATTTATATTTCCCTTTGAGAACAAAGCTTAGCCTAGCCATCCTTCAAGGGAGTGGTCTAAGCATTTATTTTTTATTTTTAAATAGCTATCCTTTAAGGGATCAGTCTATTGATAGTAGCAAAGAGAAGTTATGTAGATGTCCTTCAAGGGAGCATTCTACATTGAGAAACATAACCTTAGAGATTAGAACTTGTCTACATATCCCATTTTGTTTTTGCTTTTAGTCATGGACAAGACTATAGAGGCTTAGGAGTTTTCCACTTTGAGGGCAAAACCATAGCACCTTGTAAGTTAACTAAGTGTGTAGGAGTAAGGGTTAAGAGGAAGGGAGATGAATGTAATAGGGGTGCTCAAGGGATGAGTTTAAGTGAAACACATGGTGAAGCAATGCTTATTTAATAAAATAATGGTCATAGGTGTAAGGCATTTAAAGTATTGGGTTCTAGCCTTCCTTTGAGAGAAGATAAGTGTTAAGTTATTGAGCCATACTTGTGAGTTATGATGTAGGGTCCAAGACAATTAGGAGCAAACTTACCCCGTTTGATTTTCTCCATGTTCGTCATATGTTGATTTTATTTTAAGACAAGATCTCCAATATTGAAATCTTGCTCTTTGAATTTTTTGTTGTAAGCATGTTTGATATGCTCTTGATAGATTTGAAGGTGGTTGAGGGCTATAAGATAGTTCTCAAAAATCAATTTGAGTTGAGCTAAATGTTATTGGTGAAATTCATCATTAGTATGTCTTTTAGAGAAATATGAAGAGAAGGAATCTAAACCTCAAAAGGCAAAATAGTCTCCATCTCATAGACCAAAGAAAAAGGGGTAATACCCATAGGGGTTTGAATGCTAGTGAAGTAAGCCTATAAATTAAAGGGAATATGTGTGTGACAATCCTTTCCTGTATCGTTGACTACCTTCATGAGAATTTTGGTCAATGTTTTGTTAGAAGATTCTGCCTATCTATTTTCTTATGGATAGTATGGCGATGAGAAGCTTAATTTAATTTTGAATGTATCATAAAGACTTTGGACAGTCTTGTTTTTGAAATATTTTCTATTATCTGTTATAATTTTATGAGGGACACCAAAATGATAGATGATGTGATGGTTGATAAAATTAACAATTTTATCAACCTTAGTGGAGATAATAGGAATGACCTCGACCCACTTGTTGAAGTATTCAGTGGCAGTAATGATAGAATGATGATGGAGGGAGGAATGAGGGTTAATCTCCCTAATTAGATCTAATCATCATTGGGAGAAGGGCTAGAATTCTTTGGTGACTTGTAAGGCATGACTCAGAACATGAAGGAGGTTAGCATGTTGTTGACATTTCATGCAACATCAAATGTAATCAACATAGTCTTGATGGAGTGTTGGCCAATAATAGCTGAGTCAAAGGATACACTTGCTAACTATGTGACCATTAAAATGTCCACAAAAAATACCATCATGGACTTCCTTTATAGCGAAGGGAATCTCAGTACTAGTGAGGCATCTAAGGAAGAGACCATCAAATTCTCACTTGTAGAGAAGTCCCCCTACATAGTATAGTGAGTAGTATATTTTATGAAGGCACATCTCACATTATTGGAGTGATCAGAAGGGGTAATAAAAAAGGAAAGATAATCCATGAGTTTCTTGTACCATAACTCATGTGGGTGAGATGTCACATTCTCGATGAAGAGGATGTTAGTTGATGCATATGAGGGTAATGTTAAGTGATGCACAATGACATAAATTTTTGAGGAAGAGGATGAAGAGGGTATGTGTGAAGTAAGTGAAGACATTATGTCAGAAAACTTATTTGTAGATCGAAGAATAGTTTATAATAGATAAAAGTTAAATAATCCCAATATCATATCTACACAATGTTTATAACACTACATAATTTTGTTTTTACATAGGTAAGAACCATTAACCTAATTAACCACTAGCTGAGAATCATCAAAAATGGTTATGGATTTGATACCCAAGAAGAGATCCGTTTGAAGCCCTAAGATTAAAGCCTCATATTTGGCCATGTTGTTAGTACATTCAAAATCTAGTTTAAATGATAAAGGCATAGGCTCGCCATATAGAGGAATAAGAATGACTCCCATACCCCCACTATATTGACATTTAGATCCATCAAAGAACATCATCATTTGATAGGAGATGTCATCAGTGGAGAGCGTTGTGATGGATTCATCAAGGAATTCAAGTTTTGAAGGTTGGTTGTTAGATAAAGGGGTGGTAACTAATTGGTCAGTGATTATTTGCCCTTTTATAGACTTTTGTTTAATAGACTCTAAGTCAAACTTAGAAAGGAGAATGAGCCACTAAACTACATGTTTTTGTGATATGGCTTGGAATGCATGTATTTAAGGGGATCAGTATGGGTGACCATGTAGGTTTTGTGATTTAGAAGATAATGGCAGAGCTTGGAGGCTGAAAAAACCAATGCGAGGAAAAGTTTTTTGGTATGGGTATATCAAGTCTCATAATTAATAAGTGTGTGGGATATGTAGTAAACCACTTGTTCTCGATGGTTATCATCTTGATGTACAATCATAACACCCAAAGAATGGTCTATTGCAGAGATGTAAAGGTAGAAAAGCTAATTTTTATTAGGTAGAATAAAAGTTGGTAGGGAAAGGAGATATTGTTTAAGTGCATCAAAATTTCCTATAAGTATATATTCCAATGGAAAGAGACATCCTTTTTGAGGAGATGGTGAAAGGGTTGGCAATGATCTAACAACTGGGAGATGAATCGATGGATTGACTAAAGTTTGCCTTATGGGCTGTAGAGTTGTTTGATATTAGTAGGTGGAGGCATCTCTAGTATTTCTCTAACCTTAGTAGGATCAACCTCAATACCATGGAGAGAATTGATAAAACCCAAAAGCTTATCTAAAAGAACACCAAAGACACATTTCTTTGGGTTTAGTCAAACGTTATATTCGAAGAGATGAGTAAATATGATTTTTAGAATCGTTAAGTGATCTTGGTGAATTTTAGACTTTCCAAGTAAGTCATCCATATAATCTTCCATAATTTTATGTAGGATATCATGGAAGATGTAAGTCATAGCACATTAATAGGTGGCACTAGCATTCTTGAGACCAAAAGGCATGACCCGATAACACAAAGTCCCCCATGGGGTAATGAAATTTGTCTTGTATTGATCCTCAAGAGCAACTAGGATTTGATTATAACCAGAAAACCCATCCATAAGTGATAGCATCTCATGGTTGGTTGTTAGATCAAAAATTTGGTCAATACTTGGTAATGGGAAATCATCTTTTGGACAAGTGAGGTTTAAGTCATGATAGTCAGTAAAAATACAAATTCCCCTTATCACTTTTGTGATAGGAACAATACTGGAAATCCATTGCATGTAGTCAATGGGTTGGATAAAGTTAACAAAAAAGAGGTATTGGATCTCTTCTTTGACAAGGAGAGCAATATGAAGATGCATCTTGTGAAGCTTTTACTTAACAGGTTCAACATCTTGATTGGTGACAATGTTATGGGTGATGATAGAGGGGTCAATACTAGGCATGTCATTATAAGACCAACTAAAGGCTGTGCTATGGTTATTAAGAAATGTAGCATAATCAACTTGCTCAGAGGAATTCAAATATTGGCCAATCTTGAAGACGTGGGGGTTATCACGAGAGGGCAAATTGATGTCAATGGTTGATTTGTTTAACATAGATTGTGTTTTGGATGGGAGTGATCATTGGATATAAGAATCATCTACACCCATGTATGTGAGAATATCATCATCATCTTGACATTGGATAGTGTTAATAGTGGGAGAGTCTTCATCAATTATTTCAAGATGAACAAGAGGAAGGGACCTTATTTCCTTACCTTGGTGATAAGTGAGAAGCCCCAAATGGATGACATTTATTGAAAAAAAATTTGGGAGTTATAGATACCTCTAATTCAATAAGTGATGGTAGAGAAGAAGGTGGAGAGGGAGAGACTAACTCTTTGATAATTGGTATATGGGAAGTTTTAGTGAGTTTAGTTAGTTTGTCATAACCCACACCATGCCTCATTTTGGCATTATTAATGGTTTGGCTAGTGGAATATTCTATAGGCATATGGACACCCTACTCGTAATGACTTAAACCAAATCCTTTCTAGGCACACCGATAGAGATAGGTGTGTGTGAAACTAGGCTTGATCAAGAAAGAGAATTCATAAGTAAATGGTTATGGTGAAGAGGATGGATTATTGATAGTGGGAGCCTGATCAATTTTTTGTCCCCAAAAATAGCTTTCTCATTTTTGGGACAACATATGAACTATTTTGGTCCTGCAAGACCAAAATTGTCTCTTCCCTTTTCAAAATTTGTTCCAAGCATTGAATTTCCTCATTTTCCAAACTTTTTTAGTAAAGGGACAAGTTGGTTCAATGGGTTCAATGGCTTCTTTGAGCGAGTTCAATCAAAAGGGGCAAGTTTCCAGCACTTAGGCATTTTCGAGATTGGTTCAATGCCTTGGTTCAACCAAAAAGGGTTCATTGGCAAGCTTCTAAGCAAGGATTGAACCATTGAACCGTTGAACCTTGAACCATTTTGGTTCAAGGGTTCAATGAGTTCAAGGTTCAACATCATTGGCAAGCTTTAAGGAGTCAAGTGCTTTGTCAAAATTCATCAAGTTCAATCACTTCATGGTTCAAAGGTTCAACGAGTAGTTGGTTTAATTAAATGATTCAAAGAGGCATGCAAAAGAAAAAGACCAAAGAGCGGAACCTGCCACATGTCCCTTGTAAGAGTTCTATGGAAGGTGACAAGTGGTAGGTGCAAAAGGTTTCAATGTCTTTTTCATAAAATAGTGGAACGTGCCACATGTCACCTACAGAGATTGATAGAGGCTACCAAGTGTCCATGGTTGATGTATCTTCCTTTGGTTTCATTATCAAGAAAAGACTGTGGTGGGCCTCGAGCAAGTTGCTAAAATAATGAATGGAGTGCTCCAAGTGTCATCCTCTGTGTGATTACTAAAACTGAGTAGAAGTTGTCATGTGTCTCTGGTAAGACTCGACAGAGGCTATCAAGTGTCGAAATCTAAAATTTTTGAGTAAGGACTATGGTGGACCCCAGGTAAGTTGTAGGAACAAACAAAACACACCAAGTGTCACCATCTACGTGAATTTGAATGAGCCTCGAATGTTTTTGTAATGTTTTTAGAGCTCAACGAAGCTACCATGTGTCACCTCCTATAGGACTCTCAAAGGTTTCTAAAAGTTCCTATAATTTAGGTAGATGTTTCCACATGTCCTCGCCTGTTCTAGTGGAAGATTCCATGTGTCACTTGTGAAAAGTAGCAAAACATGACACGTGTCAAAGATGGAGCACTCTCAATACAGAGGCATAGAGCCAAGGAAAGATTTCCTTTAGACAAATTGTTTGAAGGAATTCCTTCAGACATTTTTTTTGAAGTAAATAAAGAGACAATAGTCCTCTGAAAGAATTAAAGCCTGAAGGCCACCTGGATGATCTTGAAGGGTAGGTACCCTCATGGAGGATAGTCAACACACATAAAATGGACCTTTTTCAAGACCCCAAAGGGCAAGTCCCCTTTGAGAAGGATCAAACCTCAAAGTGCAGTAGAAGCTACCAAGTGTCATATGCCAAGACAGTCTCTAATAAGTTTCAAAGCAACATAACTCACCACGTGTCTCGTTCCAACTTGGTAGAGCGCGATAAGTGTCTGCATCCACGCTTCAATTTTCTAAAAAATTTCAAAGCTGTGGATGCTACCACAGTCCTCACTTGTGTCATAGTGGAAAGTAGCCATAGCAAGTGAGAAAGACACAAAAGAGTTGCTAAGGAGAATGACAGGCCCGTAAATGTCAAATTTAGGATGACTGACTAGATATTAACCTTCAAAAGATGAAAGACTCATGGACGTCAAATTTATGGAAATAAAGTGTCTAATTGATCTTTGTAGGCTTAGAAGGTGGACCCAAATGCATTTGAAGACCTTAAGGCTAGGGCCAAAAGTTAGAAGAGACAAAGAGGGAAACTCAGCAAGAGTTATTTCCATTAGGTGGAACAGTCCACCAGGTAGGTATTTGGGCCTACAAGCATTGAAAGTGTAGCCTATTTGTCCCCTTTGGAGTAAAGTCAAAGTGGATAGCTGTGTGGATAGAAAGTAATAGAATGAGTGACTCAAGCTCAGGAGAAGACATTGGAGATGAATCAACACACCACAGTTAAGGCAGCCGCCCTACTCTAGCATGGCCCTCCTTGACAAAACCAAAATTGCATCCAAGGCATTAATGCGTAGCATGAGTCACTCCATGGGACAAAGTGCCAAGCCTCCCTTGGCCTCTATATAATTTAATCTCTTGTATCATTTTAAATGAGATCTTTTTTATCACAAAAGCAAAACTCTACCCAAATTGAAAGGCGAATACTGAGACTTTGAGCTCAGATTGTTGTTTATATTATTTTATCTGAATGAGAAAGCAAGTTGTTTGTAGACTTTGTGTTGTCATATCTTGTATCATTTTATGAGATTGTTCTTATGTCTATCTTCTGAATGTGTTCTTGTTTATTTAATCTAACAAGCAAAATTAGTGGAAGTGATAAGGAAGATGTCTTGAAGTCAGTTACTTTTAGACTTTGTGCTATTATAGTTGTCTTCAGTGTGTGTTTATTTTTCTATTTCTATGTAAAGGACCTTGAGATGACTTTGTGCCCCCATTTTTCTTCATATTTCACTCTTTGGTAGTCAAGGTATAGACTTTGTGCTACATCTTAGATTGTTGATTACTCTGTACCTTGTTACCAGTCACTCATCATACCTGGAAGAACTCCTATTGTCCCCTACAAGAACACTTCTGAAAGAAGAGAAGTGTCTTTAGTGTTCTCACCAAGATTTTCTCCTCTATTTTTGTACATCATCTCTGAAAGAAGAGAGATGGATGGTGTATCCTACCCCTAAGTGTTATTTTATGCTTAAATATATAGTATATAACTCCTGCGTATTTATAGGGAACCTCCCCTTGATGAGAGGAGAGATTTGTCCCCTTTGGATGTGGTAAACCTACAACTTTGGATGACCAATCTCCCTATGCTATGGTTGAAGAGACCTATTTTTCTCACCAATTAGCTGGTTGACAAAATATTCACCCAACACAATTCCCCCATATGTGAAATTAGTTTGAAGTTTAAGGGGCCCATAAGGGATGACCATCCCAATGCATGGATCATAATTTGGGTGCATGTAAAGCTTTCCATACTCTTTCAGAGTATAGAACATGTTGAATTTCAACAAATGATATTATCTTAGTGATAAATGTTTAAAATTTTCCTCCATGGGATTCGTGTCAAGAATTTCTATTATCGATATCTATATAACTAGGGTAGTGGAGCTTATGGAAGCTTTAGAAGTATCATGCAAATAATATGATGTCTTTAATGGAATAAGAACATCATTAGGACTATAATTCATGTTGCATGTTTTAAATGGAGGTAGGTTAGTGGGTATAACATGCACTTGCCCACTGTGCTCAAACTTGACACAATAATGTAAAGTTGAGGGTACACATGCCATAACACATATCTAAGGTCATCCACGTTGGATGTTATATTAGAACTCTCCTTATACAACATATAAGATCTCAAGAATTGTGTGGGGACCTACATGAATATGTAAGACAATAGTGTCCACCATAGTAGTTGTGTTATCTTTAAAGGAGCAGAGTACCACATCGATTTGAGACATCCAATTCTTGAGAAGAGGTAGCTATTTGTAGGCATGGGTGTAAATAATATTAATACGACCTCCCCCATTTATCATGACTCTCTTGACATGAGTTTTAACAATATAGGTAGTAATACAAAGGGCAGAATCTTGATCTTTAGGGTGTTGAAGTGGAATTTCCAAATTATTGAAGGAAATCAAGGAGATGGAATTAAGGGAGCTGACCAAAGCTATAAGAGGTTGGAGATCATCATATTGTACCTCAACTATTTGTAAAGCACTAATCAAAGCTTGATAGTGTTGGGGTGAATTTTGGATTAACTCATACAAGGACATTTTCACAGGAGTTTAGTGAAGTTGTTTGACCATTGAGCTTTGAATAATGTATGAAGATGTTGGTTTAGGGACACCCAAAATGAAAATCTTAGGATTGAAAGGATTGTCTTTGGAAAAGGGATTAGCCCAAGGAGTGATGAATTTTCGTTTACCTTTATCCTTTTGGTTTTATAACCATGTGGCCACATTAACTGTGTTGATCTAAAATATAGGTGAAGGAGGTGGCAAAGAGGGTATGACCACATCTTTAGGTTTGAATTTAGGTGGAACAATAGGAGGCATTCTGGATGATAGAGATGGAATAACAAGAAGGTTAACAAGAATATCAACAAAGACAGTGTCAACATCAAAGTGTTTTTGAATGACTATTGTGAGGGATTTACAACTCTTAGTATCATGTCTAGGTGAATGATTATATAGACACACTTATGTATTAGTAAACCAAGATGGCTTCATTTCAAGAGGACTATAAGGCTTAATGGGAGGAAGAGTTATTATGGAATATTATAACAACTGATTTAATAAAAATATTTGAGAGCCTACGAGTAGACTCAAACTTGTTGTGTTAATAAGAGTAGACACCTTCTTTTGTTTAGAAGTCATAGGGGTGATTTTACGTGGCACCTTGTTTGGTGGTAGTGGTTTATTTGTTTTTTTGACACTTTTTTACTATTATTTATCATGGTTTCAAATGTGAGAGGCCTATCAGGTGGCAAAGGTAGTAGTGGAGGAAACTTAGCTATTTATTTTGCTTGGATTGGTGATACTCCAACTAAAGTAGAGGGATGAGGTCCCAAAATTAATGGTAAAGTTGAGGGTTGAAGAGGCAAACATCATTGAGATCTAGGAAGCTTAACATTTTTCTATAGTTTAGGACACAAAAACTCCAACTTGGGGTTGGAGAGTTATATCTAATTTCATCTGTGGATGAATTAGATTAGAGATACAGCATACACCTAAAATCTTGAACTACTTTAATGTGGTAGATGCCTACAAGAGTGAGGGTTCTGACATAGATGGGTGAACTTCTAGTGATTTTGGTGAAGAAGCTCTGACTTTGTCAAATACCTTAGGGTAAAGGGTAGTAAGAGGGTTGGCAGTAAAGGTTTTCACTCATTGTGTTGGATAAGGAGTTTTAATTTGGTCCTAAAATGTTGTGTGATCTAACTTCATGGAGTGAAGAAATTCTAGACTTTTCATCAATCGCAAGAAGGGTTTAGATAAATTTGATGTAGGCCTTATGGTTACATATTTAGAAGGCTGAAGTGTTTGAGAAAGAGGGAAATTATTGGTCTCTGCTACTTTGGGCCAAAGCTGAGAAAGAGCCACAACAGGGTCTTCTTCGATAGATATAGGAGAAGAGGCATGGTCTTCTATGGGTGGAAGAGAGGTAGGTGAAGAGGGTTCCTCAAGGGGGTAAAGCATAGGTATTATTTCTCCCTCAATATGTGGGTGAGGAATAGGTAATTATGATCTTCCATAGGTAAAAGAAGTGGTAAGAGTGGTGAAATTGAAGTAGGCACAATAGGTCTCTTGTCTAATGTAGGAGTGGATAACACTAACTCTTCAAGATGCAAAGGTGGAGTGGATGGGGTATTAATCTCTATCAATGGAGGAGATGTAGGCAAAGAGGGTTCCTCAAGAGGGTATAACATAGGAATGATGTTCCCCTTAACATGTGGTTGCAGAATGGGTAAGGCATGGTCTTCCATAGGTAAAATAATAGGTAATATTGGTGCAAAAGGAACTGGCAATACTGGCTCCTTTGGTGGCAAAAGAAGTGTTAAAGGAGGCTCTTCCTCAAGTAGGAGTGGAATGGGTGAAATAGGCTCTTCTACCTGGGGAGGAAGAATGGGAAAAATAAATGCCACTGACTATGGAGGAGGAGTTGATAAAATGGGTGCCTCCTATTATGGGAGAGGTTGAACTAGAGGAAAATGAAAGACCATATTAACTGTATGGTTATTATGATCACATGAGTTAATCATGGTCTAAACAATATTTTGATTAGGTGAATGGTTAAGAAAATGTTGTTTGAACACATCCATATTTTAATTAAGGGGTGCATTAGGATTATCCAAGACGAGATCACCCCTATCAAGCATGTCTTGAACAATGTTCTTGAATGTCTTACAGTTATTAGAATTGTAGTTTTTAACTCGATGGTAGTCATAAAACTCATTTTCCTTATACCAAGTTAGAATAGGGTAGGATGGGTCAAACTGTATAGGAGGTTTGATTTGAGGAAGGGTTATGACACCTTTTTGTAATATTTTTTCCAAAATGGATGTATATGACTCCCTAATGGGAGTGTATTATTTTTGTTCATACCATTGTTGGAATTTCTTGGTTAAATTCTGGGAAGTTGAGGAATTAGATTAGTTTTTGGTTATGGAAGAAGTTAATTTAATGACCATCGCATTAGCAGATCCTTTAGATTTTTTTTTAGAAGGAGAATTTTTAGAAGAGGAGGAGTCATTCAATTTGGAATTGGCATTCTTACTATACAACTTGACTTTGCCTTCGTCTATATCTTGAATCTTGAGTTTTCACACCATTCTAAAGGTCTAATTAAATGTCTAGAAATTTTGTACTCAGTGTGTGGATGAAATTTTTTTAGCACATGCCATTGAGAAGAGCTCAATAAGCTCAAGTTGGGGTAAGGAGATGGAGAGTTGATTGATCAAGCCTCTCCAATGAGTGACAAAATCTGTGATAGGCTCATCATCAAATTATCTAATAGAATAAAGGTCTATAATAGAAACTGTTTTATAAATGTTAATAGAGAAATGGTCTAGGAATATTTGTGTGAGTTGGGTAAATGAGAAAAGGGAGTGCTGAAGTATAGGGATATACCAATCCAAAACAACATCTGAAAGAGACATAGGGAAAGTGTGAAGTAATAACGCATCATCGTGCCTTATTAAATAACAAGCATGTCTAAATGCTCATAAATGTTATTGTGGGTCCTCTTTACTCTAAAAACAAGTAAATTTATGGAGTTCCCATTGGCTTGGATAAAGGTGAATATGCACATAAGGATGGGTGGGTTCATTACATATATGATCATAAGATAACACATTCTTTGAACCAGAAAGAGATGTCTCTAGATTAGACATCTTGTCCATTAGTATCTTAATGAGGTCTAGAGGGGGATAAATCTAGGAGATACCCCCTAAATAATAGGGAACCTGATAGGAAGTAGAGGGAGTTTATGACATAGCTTGATGAAGTTGTGTTGGCGTAACATAAGGATAATGAGTCATAGGCTGGGGGTGGAAAGAAAAGGGACTTATCCTATTAAGTTAGAGACTATTGTTGAATTGTTCTTCTTTGTTATTATAGGTTGGGTTATTGGTAGGGTTAAACTAGATGAAAGGTGAGTCATAACATAGGTAATTATAGGTGCAAGAGTAGATGGAATAGGTACCACCAAATTATGAAATGGGGTGTGACTTGATTGAACTACTTGTGGTTGTGAAAGTTAGGAAGTCATGCCAGGGTTTAGGTGGAATTGGGTAGTTAGCAATGTTAAACTTTAGACATTATTTATGGTTGGTTTACTTGTCGAGTTGGTGGTTTGAGTAACCATGGGTAAAATAGTGGAGATAGCTAAAACTGAAGTTGTCTCCATTAGAGAGGTTGGCATACCATAGATTGGGTCACCTAAAGAACTATGGGTTCGGCTCATGGCAAGGTAATGTTGAAGGGCTACCACATTGTGATCAAGAAATTTAGTGAAATCTTGATCTCCTTCAGGCACAATGGGAATTTGGTTAGGGCTTGGAGTATGCTCTATATCTAAAGTATGCTCCATGATAGAATTAGAAATAAGAGGGGAAGGTGGAAGTGGTTGTTAGCTTGTGTATTAGTGATAGAATAAGGAAAAAACTAGGTTTGGGTGTAGGTAAGGTGGTTACTTTAGTTTGCTATTTTGATCAAATCAAAATTACATAGTCATTGACGTTGATCACTTGACCAATGTCGATAGTAAAAGTTTTTTGACATCAGTGGGATTAACTGATGTCAGTAGCTAAAGTCTATCGATATCGGTATAGTTAATTGATATCGGTCATTGTGATAACTTGGGAGATGTAAAATCCAATGTTTTAGTAATCTATAGGTAGAATCTATGTAAAACAGAGGATGAAGAGGTCTATGTAATAAGGAAGAACACTCAAAAAACCTAATATAACAAGTTATACAAACTAAGTATTACAAATAGTGTTGATTTTGTAAATCAATGGAAAAATGTCCTTACTAACTCCAAAATATAAAAGGAAATAAAAAATTAGAAAAAGAACATAGAACCACTAATTATTAATTGATAGAGATTAATTTTAGTCTCATGTTGGCTTATGCCTTAATCGGATAGTGAAAAGAGAATTTGGTTATCGAAGGTGATAGAAAGCAATCTAGAGCTAGTTTTAGGTTAGTTTTAGTGCTCAAGAGGAAATCTATGTTAGACTGGGTACATGGCTTGTTATAGGATCTTTCTCCCTACAATTCATAGACCTAAATACAAGCTAGGATTCTTAGCCAAAATATACCTTCTACCTAAAGTGTATACTCTACTAGAGAACAGAGTGGGTTCTCCCCCTAGTGGTGAAATCCAAGTAGGCTAGCTAGGTAGGGTAAGGTGATCCACCAGGTGATGAAATATCAATGAGACTTCTCTCAAGTGAGTTTAGGTTTTTGTTTTTATGAGTGTGATCTAATTATGTAACATAGTTTTACTATAATTCATTCATAATGCTTGTAATTAACTAGGTGAGCTAATATGCAACAAGTAAATAATGAAGTGTAGTAAGTTTTAAACCCAAATCTAAAATGTTTAGATTCAAATGAAAATAAATATGAAATAAGAGTAGATAATGAAATTCACTATCCTAATGTGCATGTAATAAATAAAATAAATAAGATATTCTTTCAACTTTTAATAAAAATGATAAATTGATTTTAAAGGCAAGGAGCAAAGAAGAGTGGCAAGGAAAAAGGAATTTTAGTTTATTATCCTTAAATAGAAAATAAAATGTTGAATTTATCATTTTGAGAGAGAAAATAAGGATAAAGTGCAAGAAATGAAGTTTTCACTATAATACACCTATATGAATGCATAAAATAAGTAATGAACCCCAGGAAAAGTCTAGGGTCCCACCAGGCATGCCAGAAATGTTTTGCTAAAATTTGTCTATTTCATGTCTAAAGAAAAATAGAGAAGAAGGATAGGGATAAGTGATTATAATAAACCTGGATTGGTTTACATGTTGTATCCAGACATTGTGAGCACTCTTATTTGTCTAGGGAGGACTACCTACAAGTAAGAAAGCACTACCACAAAATGTTTATTAGTAGATATATGAGTGGGCTACCAAGCTACGCACTTGTTCTAGGAAGTGTCAAACTTTTTTAGAGATGATAGTCCACTTTTGAGAGACAAAAGAGGAATAAATAACCAAGAGAGAGGAAAAGAGAGAGTTAAAGAGAGATAACGTTGCCATTATTGACAACTTAAGTGCAACAAAAAGTAACATAGTACATCTGGTGTATTCAATTTGTGTTTTGGAGTTTGTTTAGGCAGGTCTTAGAAGGGTTAAGAAATCTATAATTACCAATGTCAATTAAGCTAACGATGTCAATGAGGAAGTGTGACTGATATTGGTTAGGCTACTGATGTCGATGAGGAAATGTGATCAATATCAATTAGGGTATCGATGCTGATAGGGGCAATAATTACCTAAGATTTTACAAAAGGCTTTTCTAGGTTTGGGAAATGGTTTTGGTTAGGTTTAAAAGGTTGGGGGAGAGTTGTGTGAGAGAGAGTAGTGTTTGGATGGATCTAGTTAGAGGTTTGGTGTGTTGGAATAAGGGGAAATAAGTGGGGAATCTTTATAACTCCTTCATAGGGTTCGATTAGGAATGTCTAAAAGTAATAAACTATAGATGTAAAGGAGTTACAGAGTAACTGCTTAAAGACTTATAGAATAAGTGATGCACTTAGGTGTAGTGGTGACTAAATGATAAGTGCCAAATGGATGACTCCTATCAGGCAGTCTGAACTGATTCCTTGAATAGAGATAACAAGTGGGTGTTGTTGGTTCTCAAGAGCTTGGTTCTAGATCTAGATTGACTTATGAAAGATAATAGTCAGCCAAGATGTCAAAAGTTGAATGCAAAAATCTTATATGCAAATAAGAATTATTTTTCTTGATTTTTGCTGACTTGAACATCAATTTGGAGTTTAGATTATATAATCAACATCAGTGATCCCACTGATCCCGGTCGTGGGTTGACTAACATTGGTGGCATTAGAATAGGTAAAAGTACTATCTTTAGCCTATTTTATATTGTTTCTCATGCCAAGTATGGTATCTATTACAAAATAGAAGAAATAGGAGGTTAAGAAGGATTTAGTTGGTTAGGATTTTATTTTTTGGGGTGAGAACAAGTCTTGGGTAGTTAGGTTAAGGGGACTAAGTCCTAAGGTGACTCATCAAGTGAGAATTAGTCTTAGGATGAGGTAGCTAGGTAAGGTGGAAAAAGGGATTTTTAATTAACTTAATTATATATTTTAAATTAATTAAATATGTGAAGGGTAAAAGTATGGGTTAGGGAGGCTAATCATTATTATTGAAATAGGGCTCAAGGGGGATTTTGACACAGGGAGTTACACATGTGTGTGACATAATTTTAGTGTCTACACTTAGTTTAGTTGTAGTTAAGGATTTGCACTTAGAATAGTTAGATGTGAAAACTACTTTTCTTCATGGTGATTTGGATGAAGAGTTGTATATGAAGTATCCATAGGGATATGAGGTCAAAGGGAATGAGAACCATGTGTGCAGATTAAAGAAGAGCTTGTATGGACTTAAACAAGCTCCATGGCAATGGTATAAAAAATTTAATTGTTTTATGTTGAAACAAGAATATCAAAGGTGTAATTCTGACCATTACATGTACATAAAACAATTTGATGATGGTTCCTTTATTATTTTATGCTTGTATGTGGATGACATGTTAGTTTTAGGAAACAACATATTCATATGCTCAAGAAACAACTTAGTGACTCCTTTGCTATGAAGGATTTGGGTGTTGCAAAGAAAATCCTTGGTATGAGGATTACTCATGACAAGAAGGAGAGAAAGCTATTTTTATTTCAATTAGATCATGTGAATAAAGTCTTGGAAAGGTTTAGTATGTTGGATGTTAAATCTATTGGTAATCCTTTGGTAGGCCACTTTAGATTATCAAAGGAGCATTATCCCAAGATAGAAGATGAAAATCTTAAGATGTCCAAGGTACCTTATTATTTAGTAGTTGGTAGCTTGATGTATGCCATGGTTTGTACTAGACTGAATATTGTCCATGTAGTGGGAGTTTTGAGTAGGTATATGAGTGATCTAGGTTATGAGCATTGGTAGGAAGTGAAATGGATTCTTCAATATTTGAGAGAAACCATTGATGTTGTATTATGTTATGGTGGATCAGATACCACTTTGCATGGCTATGTGGATTCAGACATGGCAGGGGATATTGATAGTAGGAGGAGAAAGAAAGGATATATATTTACTATTGGAGATATAGAGTTTAGTTAGATTTCTAGGATACAAAAGGTTATGGCTTTGTCAACCATAGAGGCAGAGTATGTTGTTATCACATAGGCTAGCAAGGAGATGATTTGATTATAGGAGTTATTTTGAGATTTGGGGCATGATCAAGAAGTTGGGAGACTATATAGTGATAGTCAAAGTGTTATTCATTTGGAAAAGAACTCCGCTTTCCACTTGAGGATGAAACATATTCAGTTATGTTATCACTTCATCAAGACTTGGAGGAGAACTTGGTGAAGTTGGAGAAGATTCATGCTAGCCAAAATCGTATGGATATGATGACCAAGGAGGTCACATTGGATAATTTGAGACTATGTTTAAATTTAATTGGCCTTAGTGGTCATGGAGCAGTGATAGATTCTATTCAGGAGAAAAGGTCTCCAAGTGGGAGATTGTTGAGTGTGAGGCCCTTTGGGGATATCACATGACCTTGTTGGTATACTTTGGGGGCCTAAAGAGTTCCAAGGATGTGGGGAGTGCATTTTTCCTTTGATCCTCATGTGGGTGAATATTATTAAATGTTTATTTAATAATTTTCATGTATACTTTCATGTTTGTTGGAAGTGGGATTGAATTCCTTGTTTTAGGGAATTAATTGTTTATTTAGTATTTCTGTAATGCATTAGGATAAAATTATTAAATAATGTATTTAATAATTTTCATGATGCATTAGGATGAATTATTAAATTATGTATTTAATTATTATTATGATGCATTAGGAGGAGAAAATTTATTAAATGATGTATATAATAATTTATTGATGTATTATGGAAGTGGGTTGGACTTCCTCATTGGAAGTTGTGCCATTTGGTGGAGAATGGCATGTTTCTACTTGGTGGGGATTATGGATAAGCATGATTAGGTGTAAATGGCATGATCCTTTGTTGATGAGGATATTTTGGATAAGGATAGCATGTATCTCTTTTATTTGGTGTGTTTTCTCCTCTTTTGTCACATATATATAGGTGGTGGTGAGGCTTTGGAGATATGATAGATACAATAGGGCATGATATGTGAGATATATTTATAGGGTGTGGTATAGCATCTTGTGGATGTTTGTTTTTATATAGGTACATGTGTGGTAGAGCATTTGTGGATTATTGCTGACAGGTTTTAAATTTGGATCAGCAATTCAGAGAATTCATTTATGAATTATGAAGGAGATATTCTATCTCTGTGAGATGTCATTGTAATCTTATTTCAAATTACAAATTTATTTGAGGACTTTCTTGGTGGATGTATCTCACATTGGGTGAACCATGGTATATATCTGTTATGTGTTATTGCTATTTTTGATTCTCTCCATTTATGCTTTCATTAATCTATGGTTTGAAGGAATTATTTCTGCATAATTAAATCTGATTTTCACACATTTAAAATTTGGCTTTGTGATTTTATGGTGATTAAAATTTGATTTACATTCACTTAATTCCTAACACTTTTCCCATGTTTTTTACATCTTCCCTACAAACATATGTGCTCTATTTATCACATATGAATATTATGAATGGTTGAAATTTTTATAATTGAATGAACCATAAGTATGAAAGAGTATTCACTAAGATGCCACTGTTATGTTAATACATATATTTTCCATATTCATGTCATCTAGAAACATATCGCCAACTAAAACACTTATCATGTCCTAATGGGTCTGCATAAGGACTACTACTAACAAAAATGTATTTTTCACTTAAGAAACTATGGGGATGTGGACTAAAATAAGTCAAATGATGAATCATTGAGATAATGAACCTAAACCTAAACCCAAAATATTTATGACATAGAGAAGCAAAGTGAGAATGTAATTTTGAGACTTAAGTGATAATTGTGGTAATAAAAGAGATGAAATGGATAGAGTGATCCTTAAGTAACTAATAGTAGGAGTAGAAAGGAACCTAATAAAAAATTAGTAGGAATGAGAACTTCAATAGAATACATATAATAAGAGTGAATAGTGCTGAAATAAACCAAAGAAAATATAAGAACCATAGAGACCATCTAAGAATTGGAGGCAAACCTAGAGAGAAAAGTAGGAAGCAACTGAAGATACTGAGAATTAGTTACAATGAGGCAACTATATCATCTTAATATTAGTTTTATGGAATGGTTACTGAGAAATAAATTATTTAGAGATGAATAAGGGTAGTCTCTCGAATAATTCATAATGATGTGCATGGTAAATTAAGGTTCAACAAGGATAAAAAATGTAGAGAGGGTTCATTCACTCTAATGGGATGCATCCCTATTTCTAACTTAATATTTTTAAATACTATTATATAAGATATTATATCAAAAAAAAAATTTGATGAATTCATAGAGAAATTTGTACAACTTAAGAAGGAAACTTGGAACCTTCTTGGAACCAAGGGTGTTAGTACTCCAAGTATAGATGCAAAACATTTGTAGATCTAGTAAACCTATCCTCTATTATGGAAATAGTATCTAGTTTAATTATATGAAATATGTCATATCCTATGGGATATTTTTTTAATATAACCACATATGATGGGTCTTTTGACCCATAACAATATTAATTGATCTATGAAATGAAATATCAGGTTAAAGGTGTGATCACTGATGATGCTAAAAAGTGAAAGATCATAAAATATTTAACAAGTAGTGTCTTAGATTTCATGTTAAAATAATTTACATTTAAATAGGCCAAAGAAAATTTAATTGAGGAATTAAAAATGCAAAAGTGTGCAAGTCAGACTATTCAGACTTGAAGCAGATCTAATAAAAATAGGGAGAATCAAACTAAGGTTATGATAATATATTCTTAGATATGATGAATAGATTAAAATTTCAATTCCTAGACTCAAATATAGTTTCCTATTACACAATCCCAATTTATATTAAAGTTTATGCAAGATCCATTGTGATACAAGTAGATAAAATAGAAGAATGTGTCAAATATCCTCCTAGCTTCATGTAAACTGATGCTACACTAGATTTAGTAATATGTAAAATGGATGAGAAAAAATAAGGTAATAAACCATGGTTGTCAATATAGTACACTAAATGAAAACAAGAAGGACATCAAAAAAATAAATGTCCAAAAATTATAAAATATTTCTATTAGGTATGTCACATTGTAGGACATTCCAATATAAATTATCACTTGTTTTAGTAGTACGTACAATAATATCCATAGCATATTATGCATTTTTCTAAATCCCATAATCATTGTGAGAAAAACTATAGGGATATTCATGAGTTGAAAGAGGATGTCATAATAAATATTTTCATAGTAGCTACGCAATAGTATTATGTTGAAAAAATCACTATTCCAAGCCAATATGTTGAAATAGAAACACAAGGTGATTTAAGTCCTCTAATAATGTAGCTTAGACCAATTTAAACTCCCTAATCACCACAACACCAAGCACAGTGGACCCCATAGTCACTACATTACTAATCAATTTGGATACCACCATATCCAAAATCAGAAATATGTTGGACACCTTCTTCACCACAATGTCTTTAAGGATAGACTCCTCAATCACCCCAAAAATAATCAAGTTGGGCATTCTATTCTAATAAAAATAATATGGAGGAAGGGATGATTTAAAACAAGGTTTGGGGTCCCAATAAAGGAAAGGATGTTTCCAAGGAGGATATTAAGGGGTATTTTAAGGATGAAACCAAAATAACAAACATGGGAATAAATAACCTAAACCACCAATCACATGTTATCTATGTGGTAAATCAAACCTCATCACACTAAATTATCCATGCAATCCAAATAAATAATAATATTGTGCATAAATTAGAATATATAAGAAACATAATACAAATATTGTCGTATTTTGGAGAAATAAATGAAAGATAAAGTAGTGCACAACATTAACATGGTGCAATCTCATCCTAAGGATTCAGCTTTCATTCAGGTTATCACTAGACATCAACATTGGGAGTAAAGTCTTTTACCACTAACAACACTTGAAGAAAATATGATCATAAAGGTGCGACAATATAAATATATACATATTATAAAATAAAGAGTCTTGATGAAAAACACTACTCAAGTGATATAATCCATTTAGAATCAGAATGCTTCTAAAGGAGATGTTGTAATAGTGGATGCTCAAATGTATGGCCAAATTGTTCAAATATTGTGACAACATGAAGTGGTTATATATTTGACAGATTTAATAAAATTAGTAATAAATTTACATAATGAGGAAATTTATCAAAATAAAACTAATTTATTACATAATTTAATCAATTATGTAAAATGGGGACAACTAAGAGCAAAGAAAGTGATTTGATATGTCAAGGCCAAAAATTCTTGGGATGTTGATGCTAGAATGGATATCGAACTCGTAGGGTATGAACTACCCAAATTCAATATTTGATTTTTTTATCACTATCAACATGATTCTTAGGTTCACATGGGAAGCTATTGGAAGACCAGTTCTCACTTATAACCCAATTATACTAAGTATTGAAAACTATAGATGATTTGAACCTATTGGTAGACCCAAAGATGTTGAGATAAAGGTGTGTGATTTAAGTCTGTGAGTTCAATTTGAGTTAATTTATATGAATACTAATGAGACACACTATCCTAAATTAATTTATAATAAATGGACTTATGATGGTGGTATTAATATCAATACAATAGAGAATTAACTTGAATCAGACTGAGGGGTAAATATCATTATCATACCTATGAATACGATTGAAAGTAAGACTTATATTACATCACCATATGCATATAGGGATGATATTTGGTTAAAATTAAACATAGAGACAAATACTAAAGCTCTACAAAGTATAGGATTACTGACTCTTGACAACTTGGACCACAATTTCCATAGCTTCAAAAAATTGACTACTTTGGGGATTGACCAATTAGGATGCTTAATATTTCCCCATAGTTATTCATGGATTAATGTAAGTCACCTTTTGTGTTATATCCTACCAAATCATAGATTGGTAATTTATATTAGGTAACTACCATAGATAGAGATTATATTGAACTGACAACATAAAGGACTATAAAACTTTTCTCAAAAAATTGTGACGAGTTTTAATGTTCTCAATATTTTAGATCATATTCCATTATCCTTCTTCAGGAGCAAAAGATAAGTGGAAAAATAGGACCAAACACTTTGAAATAGGATGAGATGACCATTTTAAAGGTTTTTTAAAATTAAAAATTAGTTGTTACAAAAGTTTCTAAAAGCAAATAATGAAAACATAATCCATAAAGGAAACAAAAAAATTAATTTAGAAAAATAAAAAAATAAAAAAAATTAGGATAAGATTCTAATATTAAATAATAAAACAAATTATAATAAGATTCTAATATTAAATATAATAAACTATGGAATAGCATTCATTATTATTAATAATTAATACAACCCACACCTAATATATGGTACTATTTTATAAAATCAATCTGTCTAATTTCCCTTTGAATAGACCTTATTTTATTATTTTAAAAAAGGGTTTAGGTTTTTATATTACTCCCCAAAGAATACCCAGTGAAGAGTTTATTATTGGTATTGATAGTGCTCTTAGGCACTTGTCTTCCAATATTATAGAAGAAGTAAGGCAAGATTGTGTGGTTTCTTTACATAAGGCTAAACCTCTATCATGTAGCATTTCAAAAAAAGAATGGGAGGATCTTAAGACTATTAATAACAATAAATATGTATTTATCCTTAAATATGATAAAGGAAATGCTACAATTGTCCTAAATTATAGTGATTATGATACCCAAATAATTGATCACCTCACCAATAGTGGTAGATATTAAAAAATTGATTGACCCAGTTTGTCACATTATTAAAAATGTGACAAAGATATTAAAAGATTTTTCTTTGGATGACCTAACCAAGAAAAAGCTTATTCCCAAAAAAAGGTGACCCCAAGGATATATGGTGATCCAAAAATACATAAAGAGGGCATCCCACTTAGGTTTATTGTTGATACTATAGACTCCCCTACCTATAATATTGTAACCTTCTTAGCTAATAGATTAAAATCCCTTGCAAGTAAAATGTCCTCTTTCATTTGTGAATTGAAGGATTTTGTTTCTTTTATTAAAGATAATAAGATAGAAAATAATTATTTGTTAGTAAGTTTTGATGTTGCTTTTCTCTATACTAAGGTACCCATTAGAGAGGTCGTTGAGGTAGTTCATGATCTTACTAACATTAAAACTTCTAACCTTGTCTCTTTATGTCTTTATTCAACTTTATTCACTTTTAAAGGTGTTATCTATGAATAGTGTGGAGGTATGGAAATGGGTTCCCCTCTGTCCCCTATGGTTGCTAATATTTTCATGAAATTTTTTTAAGATAACTATAGACACCTAAAACTCGCCACCAATAACCTCCAACCAGGATTTTGACCAATTTCCACCCAAAATGCATAATTTGACCTAAAAACACTAAAAAATGTTAAATGATTTGAAACTAACATATTCAAGTGCTGATTTTGGCCAAGGTATCCCTAAATGGGGCAATACAATTTATGGGCCAACTAACTTTGATCAGATCATTTCAAGTCAAAATACCAAATTTGCACCTAGGTGCTCTGGATTGCTCTTTCTTATCAAATCTCTCACACAAGATGCATACCTTCATTATTTTTTGTTGATGACATCCTAAATTGGATAATGATTCTAATGCATCTAACATTGACTTCCAATTCCAATCTAGTCAAATTTTGAACCAATAAAAAGGCATTCTGATTAATTTGGGTAATTTGTGCACAAAATGCTTAATCATGCTTAAGAGCTAATTAACCTAAATCAAGACCTAATCAAGAATTTCATGAAAACTTGCTGAATAATTTGTTTTGAAAATGAATATGGAATATATGCATCATCAGGTGACCTCATTTCTTGGGAAGACATCCCTAGGCCATAAATGCCACAAATATCAAGATTCATGCCCTCCATGCCTCATCAATGCCTTCCATTATGCCCTCCATGCATATTAATTTCCCCTTATTCTAATGTAATGATGAGGATAATTATAAAATTAATTCCAAAAATTGAATTAATCCTCAACCACACATCTCAATCTTGGGATGGATGGTTCAGGTTGATTCTAGACATTCTCAAAAATCTATAAATAGGAGACCTCACCACATGAATATTAACTCATGATGATGCAAAGATATAATGAATAATTGATTACAAATATTCATGCAATTAGTGTTACTATGACAAATTGATTTCAATCCAATCCAATCCAAAGCCAAAGGTGCCAAAGAGAGATAGAGATACACAAGCTTCCATTGTCAAGGATTTCATGAGCACAAGCCGAGAAAGCCACTACAACAAGCATTTTGGAGCATCCAAGGAAGGTAAAAGAATATTTATTTTGAATTTTAGTTGTGTGTTTTATTCATATTTTTTAACTAATCTCTCCCTAGTGTCTAGGCCTAGAGATGTTATGCTAGTTAGTGTGTTTCTTTCATTTTGTTTTCATTTTAAAACTAACACCATATTAACCATCCTCTCTTGATTCAAATTCCTAGATTCACATATGACACACCCAGTGGAACAAGATGAATTCCACACATGAAGAAGATCATTTTGAAGCTTTAAAATCTTCATTTGGATCATTAAAACTCTTGCAAATTGATTTTTTAACTTTGTTTTGTCATTTTTCTTTGTTATGGGTTTACACATTAGTTGACGTCGGTTAATAAAACCATCATCAATTGGCATAGCCATCATTAGTTAGTAAGTGTAACTGATGTCAGTTATATAACCGACGTTGGTCACTATGTTTTCATAAAAACACAAACCTAAGAGCTATTTTAAAATGCCTGGTTTGGAGTCATATGGACTCCATTTTGGATGATTTTTTTTAAAACCACATGTTTTATCATAATTTTTTATAATTTGACATTATTTTAGCTTCAAGTTTCATATATTTTTTACAAAATTTAGAAAATCTATTTAAAATGTTTCTAATCTAACATATTTGCTTTTGGGGTGATGCCTTAAGGGTATACAGGTAACCAATGGATTTCAATTTTGATAAATCATGTTTTAGACCACCTTTTGAATGCTTTCAAAATGAATTAGGAACCTTGTTTTGGTGCTTAATGAAAAATTTATATGCTTAAATGAATTTTTTCAAAGTTCACAATCTTAAAACTAAGGGGTCAAATTAACACCACCAAATCTTTTATTTGGGCTTAAAATTGAATTCACTTGTTATTTTTGTCTTCAAGAGTTTTTTTTATCTAATTTTGTTTATCAAAGAGAGGGGTATTGCATGTATTCTCTTCCATTTGTCCCATTTAGGGAACCCTTGGAATCAAAAGCACCATTCCTATTACACAAAGCCTAGTCTAAGGATGAGAAATAATGTCATCTAAATCACTCGCCAAAAACTTGTCAAATTTTAGGTGACCTTGAAAATGACCCTAAAGTCTTTCTATTTCATGTTTTCTTTATTTTTATGCATCTTAGCTTATGAGGGGGATGTCATTACCTCCTATTAATTCTATAGGGAAGCTTTAACCTGGGGTTTCATCTCCCAGCATTGACTTCACTTACTCCTTTGGTGTTGCACATGGGACGTATCTGCATTTGGACATCACACTACACTGAGAGAACAGTAGGATGTAGTGGTTGTAAAAAGGACTAGACCTTTTTACAACTAGCCAATGTCATGGTCACCCAATTTTAATGTTTTTCTTTTACATTTTTTGATTGAAAGTTATTGTGCAATTGATTCCCCTAGAAACATTCTAAACTTGATAAATTAATCAACCCCACATTGTCATACCCTTGCTAGGATTTGGATGATTATACTTAGTGTATTTTGGTCATTTATCTTACTTGGTGTTTTTGAGACTAAAACTTATTTATTGTTTCATAAATCCATGTCAAAACCAATTTGTCTATATGTCACTCTTTTGTCTAAAGAGGCATTATGCTGGCCATTTTACACTACACTTGTGTCTTGAAATTTTTGCTAAACTTGTTTGTGTGTGTTTCATTTGAGTTGTAAAGGGTAGCGTTCTGCTGCCCAAATCATGTCAAAACATTTTGAACATTTTAAGTCTTTGAAACATAACATTGAACACATTATTCAAGTATGCTTACACCATTAGGCTGCTTAATTTATTTCAAGACTTGTTTACCACTATATCAAAACCATTTTTTTCAAACCATGTCATGTATACCATTTAGACCTTTATCTTGTACCATCATGCTATCTGATCTTGTTTATCTTGTTTGGTAAAATCCTAGTTTTCAACATTGAGTTTTCAATTAGCCTTGTCAAGTTTGGATTCAAACATTGATTTATTTCTATTTTGGACTTAATTCATGAGGTGATATTTCTCTTTTGGGTTGTGTAACTTTGGTCAATCAATTACCCAAATTTGAAAAGTATTGATGGTTTGTTTGTTTCATACCTATTCTCATCATTGTTTATGCCTTTATTTAGGAGAACATAGCTTTTCTCAAAGAGCCTTTTTGTCTTATGCCTTATGCCAATCGATCATGTTTATGTTTGATTCCATGTGTCGGGTCTATGTCAAAGTTATTTCCAAACTTGTTAGATTAAATCAAATCATATTAACCTTTATTTCAAGTCTCGATTTTGACATCATTTGGCCAAAAGTCCTAGCATGCCTATTTTTTTGAGCTTAGTTTTTAACTTTGCATTTGGATAAAAGACCTAGTCACTCAACTTTTCCCTTTCCTAGTTTAGACCTTGATTGAAACACTTTGACCTAGAATTTTGACATACCAATTTTTATTCAGATGCTTGACCTTTTTTGTGTATGACATTTAACGTTAGACATTTAGCGTTAGGCTAGTTTATGCCAAGTCTTAGCATAAATAATTTTGGAGATACAGCTCCACTTTCAAACCACATTAGAGATACAGCTCCACCCCTTCGACCAAGTTAGACCAAGTTTGAGCCAAGTTAGACCAAGTTTGAGCCATTTGTCCTTTGGACATAGTTTTTCAAAGTTTATAGAACTCTAAGCCTTTTTATTTTAGAGCTTTCATCATTTACATGGATATGTCTTGTTACACATATAGTGAAGTCATGTACAATCCAAATTATGATAGAATGGCTACACAAAATGACTTTTATGGCTTTAGTCAAGACCCCAATGATGCTAATATGGTTTGTGAGATAGATTTCTATCCACCTCATATTAATCATTCATGAGAACAAAGTCATGAAATAACTTATGATCCAACTCGAGACCTTGATTGGCATGAAAAGGCTTATGAGGAAGACTTTGAAGACCCAAATATAGATAATGTTGTTTGGGATATGAATCCATACCCTCTTTTCAATAATCAGTACATGGAACACAGTCAAGAACTAGCTTATGAGCCAACTCACAACTAGGATGATATGGTTTATGAGGAAGACTTGGATGCTTTAGATTATATGAGTAATCAGGCCCTACCACATCATACCATTTATATTCCAAGACCACAATGTCACACCATTCCCATACTAAGACCTCATCCTTTATTTTGTGTGAGCAATCAAACTCCACAATTCCTAACCATTTCTATACCAGGACCTCATCCTTTGGTTTGTGTGAGCAATCAAGCTCCACAATACCCCTTCATCATTCTAGGACCCAGTCCTTTGGCTTGTGTGAGCAATCAATCCCCATAATTCCCTATCATTACCATTTCAAGATTTCATCCTTTGTCTCATGCGATCAATCATGCTCCACAATGCCCTATCATTATCCAACCACAAATCATTCCTCATCTAAAACCAATCCCATCCAAACCTCAACTAAATAATCATTCAAAGACCAAGCTGTGTTCAAAACTAGTATCTTCCAACTCATTGGAAACCAAGGCCAAGAGAACCAACCAATCCAAGATGTCTTTATTGAATCAACCATTTGTGATAAGTTAACCTGTGATAATTTGCCTATTGATCCTATACTAGTTTTCAAGGAGTCTCACACTAACAAGCTAGTCTTTGTTGAGTCACTTCTTAATGATTATAACCACCTTTGGGCAAATCATTACCTCAACTATGTGCCTATTTTTCAAGAGCCTCTTATTGACAAGCCAGTCTTTGAGGAGTTGTCTCTTGACCTATTTCCCATCCTAAAAGATTCTCACTTTAAAAAACCATTTTTTTTGGAGCCCATTATGCCATCATAGGCCGTTACTTGTCCAAAACCAAATATTCAACAAGACATCATTATAAAAGAGTACCCATCAGATGAAGAATCAGAGTTAGATTCAAGTTCTATTCTTGAACCGACATCAAATTTATCTTCAAAATCATAATCAACATTAGTCTCAACATTGGATTCAGAGTCCCTTAAGTTAGAATTAGATTTAGAAGAAAAATATGTATGTGGTTGTTATAAAATTGGTTATGCATGCCTTGTAGATCAATTTGAATACATTTATGATCTTTCTATGGTTTTTTAGGATGAGTACTTTAGCTTCTACACAAGTTATTCTAATATCTTCTACGAGGATTATGCAACCTCTCCCCATTCCATTACCATTCCACAAGCCATTACCATCAACCAAAATAGCCATATCATTGGCATTCCATGTCCCACAACTATTGATTGGGATCGATAGAATCACACTTTATTGAATTGCATCCATGGCAACATAGCAATTGAAGAAGAGTAAGAAGGCCAAGACCGCATTCATATAGTAGAAGAACACTCTCCTATTGAAACCTTTTCAGAGGTACTAAGAGATAATCAAAGTCAAAACTGTACATCTTCTAGTGAAACTTTTTTGGAATTGATAGAAGAAAATAAAAGTCAAAAATCAACATTCCTTAGTGAAATCTTCTCACATGTGCTATGGGACAATCAAGACAAATTCATTGGTGAAAACCTCATTGAGCCACCAATAGCTGAGCACAAAATTTATTCACTACTTGATGAAGACAAAATCAAAGATCAAATCAAAATAGCTTCTAATCTATAGCCTAATCAAATGGTAGCTACTCTCAAGATCAAACAACAAAAAAATATAGTGCTTCTATTGAGAGAGAAAAGTCTTTAGCCCTGCTACAACTAAAGTTATGTTGAATCTAGCATCAACAACATTACATGTGACTGAAAGTCTTGATCTTCATTTATTTCTCCACCATTATACATTCCATTATCATCTACCATTCCATTTCACAAGAAAACCTACCATCCATTATTTGTCCCATTTTACCATCCATGGCCACACTTTCCTTTGCAGAGGCTATAAAGATACTTTGTCTCAATGATTGAAGGAATTAGAAATAACGAGCAATGAAGATCACAAAAGCATTCTCAAAATCTAAATCTGCATTGAGTTCTTGATAGAGAAGCTATTCAAAAGATGTTTGGGCTAGAAATTAACATGATCAAGTATTTTTTTTATATCATTTGTTGATTAGGATGTGTATCTCCCCATCAATAGGAACAATAGAATCAAAAACCACACCTATACCAAAAACATGTACCATACCATTTCACATTACCATGCCATTGCCATTATTTCATATGCCTATTTTCCATTATCACAGATATTTCCATTCACCCTATCACTTAGGGTAAAACCTCTTACCATTTTATCCAATCTATCTAGACCATCCTTATCTATAGCAAAACCATTCCATCCTACCACTCCATTCCTATCTAGACCAAAGCATGTTTTTAGTCATCCTACCCAATCTTGTTTTGATATTGGTTCATTTGGTTCTTCTCACACATTTTGTGAGGGGATTCCAATCAAGTTTCAACAATCAATCTAATTAGTGTTTATAATTATAGTCTATGAAAGTAGTGTGACAGTTGATCTAGCAAGATATCTTTCATCCTATCAAGTTTGTTTATGTGAGCCTTATTATAACTGCCTATGGGCAAATCAATGTTTCTATCATTGACCGGTGTCATTTTATCCTATTTATAACTACCTATGAGAAAATTAGGGGCAACACTTATTTATCATGCATTATTGCATCACCTTGCCATTGCAATTTTCCTTTGACTAGCCATTTATCAGATTTGAGAACTTGTTGGGACCTAGTTGGTTTTTCCTCACCTTTTATGTAGATGGAATTACTATGACTTGAGGTCATTTTATGATTATATGGGTCATGCTAAATTCATGTTGAGGTCACCTCAGTCCTCCTTTCCATACATTCTCATCATTTTGTGAGCAACCTAAGCCAAATGCTCTCACCATTTTGTGAGCAGGTATCTTATCATTCTCTAATGAGTTAAGATACCTCAAAATGCCAAAAACATTCATAACATATCAAAAATACAAAAACATTTGTTTTATCTAAGCTTAGTCAGTTATCCTTGATCTGCCTTACTGGGGCATGGTTATTTCTAGGATGCTTTCTTTTGTTTTTGTTTTCAGGATTTCTATTTGTTTGTTTATTTTAAGTTGTTTGTTGTTTATTTATTTTTAGTTTATTTGTTTGTTTACTTGCTTGCCTGTTTGTTTGCTTTTTGCACTGTTGCCTTGACTCCTTTTTTATGTGTTCATTGGATGATTCCTTGCACACATTATTCTTGAGTCCATCCATATTCATCCATTAACATTGTCATCATGGTTTTTATCATTGGTGCATTATTTTTGAGTGTTTATTGGATCAGGAGTCAGTCCTTATGCATATTTTGGCTGAGTCTTCATGGTGTTCTATCATGAAGCCTACCATCACATGCTACAACAAAAATTAGCTTCAAGAAGGTCTATAATCAATGGAGTTACAGAAGTTTCTCCTTGGCACCTTGGCAAATCCTTCCATCCCACCCTTGATCAAATTAACTCATTTGAGCAATCTAGTTGTATCATTGCTAATAAAGACATACATCTCCTCATTGGTAGGTACAACTAAATCATTCACACTAATCAATCTTATTATTCTATTCATCTCTTTCATCACTTTGCACCCACTCATCTTTAATCTATATTCCAAGTTATATCCTTGAGTTATGCTTGTTAATCAACCCTAACTGGGGTACCATTAGTTTTAGCTAATCTAGGTCTACTTAATGATTATAACCACATATGGATAAATCATTATTTTAAATTTTATTCTTGATTATAACCACCTATGGGTAAATCATTATTTTGAATTTTATTCCTAATTATAATTGCCTTTGAAAAAATCAACATCCTTTTTAAATCAATGCATGCAGGCATTTTCTTATTTGGATTAATCTCAACCACAGATTAATTCCACATTTCTTCTTGTTTCTTTTCAAGGGATTTTCCATCAACAAATGTGATGACCACTCCCTCGAGGGGGCATCATCATAGACTTTCCAAAATCATTTGGAGCTTTGTTCTTTAAATCATCATCTTCTTATTGGCATACAGACCATCTCTCATTATTTGAGAGGACATTTCTTTGCCTATGATTTAAAATATCTTCCCAAATAAGGGCAAACTATAGATACCTAAAATTGAGCACCGATAACCTTCAACTAGGCTTTTGACCAATTTCCACCCAAAATGCACAATTTGGCCTAAAAACACTAAAACACACTAAAGGATGTGAAAATGACATATTCAAGTGTCGATTTTGGCCAAAGTATCCTTAAATGGGGTAATGCAATTTATGATCTAGCAAACTTTGATCAAATCATTTCAAGTCAAAATGCCAAATTTACACTTGAGTGCTCTTTCCTATCAAATCTCTCACATAATATGTGTGCCTTCATTATTTATTGTTGGTAACATCCTAAATGGGATAATGAATCTAATGCATCTGACATTGACTTATAATTCTAATCTAATTAATTTTTAAACTAATAACAAGACATTCTGATCAATTTAGGTAATTTGTGCACAAATTGCTTAATCATGTTTAAGAGCTAATTAACCCAAATCAAGACCTAATCAAGAATTCCATGGAAACTTGTTGAATAAATTTTTTTTGAAATGAATATGGAATATTTTCATCATTAGGTGACCTTATTTCTTGGGAAGACATCCCTAGCCCATAAATGCCATAAATATCAAGATTCATGCTCTCCATGCCTCATCAATGCCTTCCATGATGCCCTTCATGCCTCTTAATTACCCCTTCTTCCAATGTCATGATGAGGATAATTATAAAATTAATTCCAAAAATTAATTAATCTTTAATCACACATCTTAATCTTGGGATGGACGGTTCAGGTTGATTCTAGACATTCTCAAAAATCTATAAATAGGAGGCCTCACCACATGAATTTCAAGTCATGATTATGAAAAGTTATAATGTAGAATTGATTATAAAGCTTCATGCAATTATTTTTACCATGCCAAATTGATTCCAAGCCAAAGGTGCCAAGGAGAGATGGAGGTAGACAAGCTTCCATTTCCAAGGACTTCATGAGCACAAGCTAAAAAAGCCACTAAAACAAGCATTTTAGAGCATCCAAGGAAGGTAAAAGAAGGTTTATTTTGCATTTTAGTTGTGTTTTATTCATGTTTGTTAACTAAGCTCTCCCTAGTGTCTAGGCCTAGATATGTTATGCTAGTTAGTGTGTTTCTTTCATTTTGTTTTCATTTTGAAACTAACACCATACTAACCATCCTCTCTTGAGTCAAATTTCTAGATTCATAATAAATCCCTTCACTCATTCCCTTTGAATCTTAAATGGTGGAAAAGATACATAGGTGACACTAATCTTTATTGGAAACATGGAATAGATAGTCTTGAAGAATTTTAAACCCATCTTAATAGTTTGTTCCCTAATATAAAATTAATTAAATAAATTGAAATTGAGGGTAAACTTGCATTCCTAAATGTCCTCATTACTAGAAAATAAGATGGCACCTTAGCTATAAAGATCTACAAAAGGCACACATATAGACCTATACCTCTATGCCTCATCCCATCATCATCCTGCGTAGAAATCAGGGGTTCTAAAAACATTGTTTACTAGTGTGTTAAATTTTTTTGATAATGACAACATTTATTAAGAAATTGAACACCTATAAAAAAAAATTAAGTGGAATGGGTACTTAGGTAAACATATATCTAGGGTGATCAATAAAGTGAAAGAGAATATCATTAAAACCAATGGTAACGATAATTTGATGAAATAACATATAGCTTATTTTCCATCTATGAAAGGCATTTCTAATAAAATAGCTATAATTCTCAAGTTCAATAACTTTACCTCCACTTTCCTTCCTATTAATAAATTACATAAGATTTTAGGGTCGGTAAAAGATCATATGGACCTAAACCTTCATAGTGGTGTCTATATCATCAAATGATTATGTGGTATTCCTTACAAGGAGAAACATGTAGATCTATTTAAACTAGAATTAATGAACATTCTATAGATATTTATCTTGAAAGGAAAGAAAAATTAGCTCTGGCAAAACACTCTTCTAAGATAAAACATGTTATCAGCATAAAGCAAGCTAGAGTCCTTGTTATAGAAGATCACTTTCATAAGTGTAATATAAGGAAGAGATTGAAATCTTAAAACACCTTAACAATCTAAATAGGGATGAGGGAATATTAATTATTCATGTTTTGAAGATGTTGGTTTGCATGATCTAGGTTTCTTCTTTAACCCTCCTTGTTCGTTGGGTTACTCCTTGTAGACACTAGAAAACTAGACACTTGTAGTTTTCAATGACCAAATACCTCAAAACCCCCTAAATACCCCCTAAACCTTTTTAATCCTTAACAAACCCCATTAACCTAAAAAAATCATTATTCTTCTAGTCACACAATATTATTCAAAATCACTATTTGAAAGTACTATTCAAAATCACTATTTGAAAGTACTATTCAAAAGTATTATTAATCATCACTATTCACTTGGGGACCCACTATCATTATTCATGATGACATGACATGTGACATGGCAAGTGACATGGTAAGTGACATGACATATGACATGGAAAAGTGACATGGATTGATGTGGGACATCATACCCCACTTGGGACCCTTTCTCAAAGTGCTTAATGACCTCATTTAAGCATCACAAGGCCCCCCCTAAAATATGGCAAATTTACACTTAAGGGTCCATGATTAAACATATATTTTTCCTTCACACATGAAATTGGACCTTAAAATGAGATACCTACCTCCTCAAAGACAAAGAGCCCTCATTTTTGGACTTTTTAACCCAAATGGAGGCTCACCAAGCCAAATGGGAGACTTTCCAACCCACATGGGAATCCCCAAAAACCTCACCTTGAATCATCCATGCACCACATGGAAAATGGCACCACATTTGGTGTGCCACCTCTTTAAGTTCTTGAATGAAGACAAATAAGGATGGTAAAAAGTCTTCGGTCTCATTCAAACCCATGTGCATGATTTCCGTTCAAAGTTGGATTCTTGTGAAAAGTAGGAGACTCACCAACCCACATGGGAATCCTCACCCACCTCAATTTGACTAAATCATGTACCACATGGAAAATTGTGCCACACTTCCACTATTCTCTCTTTTGGCATGATTTTTCATAAAAATGCTATAAATACTCCCCTCTCCTTCACCCAAGGTTAGGTTGGAAGTTAGTATTTTGTTATTAACATTTGTGTTTTAGGTTTGGAGGTATCATCAAGGAGGTTATCATATTGAAGAGAAGGATCCCAGGCAACAAAACTCTACCAAAATTCCTTCAAGTCTTCATCAACTATCAGCATGCCAATCTTCATCAACAAACATATTTAAGCATTGGGGTAATCTTGTTGTTTAGTTATCTTAATTTCTTCACTCCTTTCCATTTGGCCCTCTTATTTCACTTAATTCCTTCATCACCCTCTTGTCATTTTACCCTCTTATACATATCCCTTTTCCATCTTGATCACCCTTTACCCCTTTGCCTTCTTGGCCTCATTGTGACCAGTTGCCCCTTTGCCTTCTTGGCCCTCTTTTTCACCATTTATCCCTCTTATTTTCTTGAACATATTTATCTTCACCATTCCAAACATTTCCCAACCCCAACCAAATCATTATTTTTAATTTTATCAAATCAATCCAAACCAAAAAACCATAACTTTGTTTCAACCAATTTTTAGCATTAGCACTATTTAAACTAGTTGTTTTATTTTAGCCATCTAAGCAAAGAATTTAGTTTTAGTAATTAATTTGTTGTTATTTATTGTTATCAATTTCAGATTGATGTAATTTTATGAAAATATTTCCATTTTAATTCATCAACTTAAGTGTTTGAAGAAGGTGGATTGATAGCCTCCTAAAAAGCTTTCGCTTATAGGATCTAGCTCACGCTAGGCAATCCACCCATCTACTTGTCTAACAAACAAGTTTATTTTAGTTTTTTATTATTTTCAAGTCATCCTCCTAAGCCAAAGAGGAGATATCCACAATCACTTAAATCTAGCACATGTACTTTAATAGGTATTCTTCCACACCTTTCATCACAAATTTATACTTTTCACACTTAGGAAAAAGCAAAAATTAGATAGAAACATTTTAGCACACCCGGTGCGACCCCTTATGGGTTCATAGTTTTTTAGGCATATAGTTACATTTAGTGAAATTTCAATTCTTTTGCATATGTTATTTCTAAATTTATAAAAAAAATAAAACTAAAAAAATAAAAATAAAATCTTTCCTTTCTTCTTTTCCAAAAAAAAAATGTTTCATCCTAGGGATAGGTTGCATTTTACATCTTGCATTTAATTGCATTTTATATATTCCTTATTTGCATGAAAAGACACCAAACTTTTATTTTGGGTTAAAATTGAGTGCATTCATGGTATTGCCTACTTAATGATTAGCTCAACTAGATTAGTTAAATGCATTATGAATTAATTATAGCATACATATGTTACACTACCAAACCACATGCACAAATTAAACATCAAAACTTATTCGAGACAATGCCAATTGGAATTTCATCACCCTTTGGATCACCTTACCTTACCCGATGATCCCACATGGATTTCATCAACAAGGGGAGGACCCACTCCATTCTCTGATAGAGTATAAACTCTAGATAAATGGTATATATTGGCTAAGCATTCGCACTAGCTGTAGGATCATAAAGTGAGGGGAGCAAGCCCCAAGTACTAGGCCACATACCTAGTCTAGTGCAGATTATTTGAGCACCAAAATTCAACCTAAAACCATCTTTAGACAAATTTTCTAGTACTTAACTTACAAGCCGATTTTCCCTTTCACATTCTTTAAGGCATAAGCCAAAAGTGATTTAAAATAAATCCTAAAATTAATTACACTTTTAGTATGTGCTTTATTTGCTTTGGGTTTTTTTTGTTTACTCATTGTGTGAGGAAAGAGGTTCATTATCCATTTATAAATTTCTCATATGGTCTTAAACAGACAATAAATGAAAAACCAAAACAACCCACCACCATCTTCTTATTCATTCTCATCCATAGATTATACTTCAGATGTTGATAGATCTCCCCATACTTCACCGCACTATTCTCCCCCACCTACGGTGCATATAACAATCCCTGAAGATGATTCAAATTTTTTCACCTTTCTAGAAAATAATCTAATTTATTTATAATACTATCTTAATACCTTATCCTACCATACTTTGATGTCTTCAGTTCCTCCCAAGGATGTACCCTATGGTTTGCCACACCACTTTATGGTTAGTGTTGCATCATCTCACCCTTCTATTATCCAAGCTTCATCTTCTACCATTGGTCCATCTACCAACACCACCCAAACACCTATTACCCCAACCAATACCTCTAACATTGGTTCAACTTTACCCGTTATCACTTCTACCCCTTTTGTCAGTACAGTATCTTCCACACTCATTTATATGACTCCATTTAGCTTAACCAATATAAAAACCTCAACCCCCTTTCATAACTTGGTACTCTCCATACCAAAAACACTTCCCCCTATAAGTACTTGGGTCACTACCCACCTTCAACCAACTAACCCACTAATCACTTCAATAATATACATAAACCCCTCAACATCAACCCTCCAACACATGTCCATGATGTCCTATCAATATATAATCCTAACACACAAGTATACATACCTTCACCTTCCACCCAATATTACGTAACCTCACACACACATGTGACATCATCCCAAGCATCCACTAGTTATTTCCATGTCACCCAGCCCCAACAAAATGTGTCATATACCTATCCAACCCAACAACCCCAAACAAATTTGGTCAAGATGCTAATGGATAAAATGACTACCCTTGAGTCATCCATCTCAAGATCACATAACCTTATCTCTTATGTCTAAATTTTCAATGAACCCATCCATCCATCTATCCCTCTCTGACCATATCCTCCACAATGAGAATTTCCAAAATTCTCTAAAGTTCAAAGCAAGGAGGACTCCCAACAACATTTAAGAGCATTTAGGCATACATGTTACTTGATTTCCCATGATGATGCTCTTCTCCTCTATACCTTTCCTATGTCCTTATCTAGACTGGTAATAGATTGGTATAGTGTCATCCCAAAACACTCCATCTTCTCCTTCACCCAACTAGCCCAAACTTTTTTAGATCACTTTTTTATCAATATATCTAATAAAGTTTTTATTACCAACCTCTACTCCATTCTATAATTTGAAGATGAACCTATTACCAATTTTATGGCTCATTGGAGGAGCCTAATCAACCAAATTTCCTTTTCATTGCCTCAACCTGAGCTTATAGATCTCTTCATCTGGGCATGTGCAAAACACATTTCATCCACATTATATGTCAAAAGCTTTCAAACATTCAATGAATCTTTTACCATGGCTCACAAATAGAGAATAGAGCCATTGATGAGGGAAGATTAAATTTAAATAACAAGAACCCAACTTACAAACCCAATGAGCCCTCTTCTTCCAAACTAAACAACCCAACCAATACCGATTCTAAGAGCAAAGCCACTGCAAACACTATTGTCCTCAAATCTGCACCTCTGCCATCTACTAACCAATAGAACCCAAGGAACCAAACCTCTGACCCCTTCAACTATCCAAACTGAAACCAAAGGAACCAAACTTAGAATAACCATAAGCCATTAACTCCACTTAGGGAGCCTTATCCTTCTATTTTGGAAAAGATACTAAAAGTCGATATCATCCAACTTCCACTAATTAAACCACCCTAATAGCTTGATGTGTCTCACCTTGTGCCTAGTTGGTATAATTAGAATTATCATTGTGATTTTCATCGAGTCATAAGACATGACATAAATAGGTATAATACCTTTAAATACCTTGTCCAATCCCTCATTTACAAGGGGGATCTCAAATTGGACAATTATAATATGCCATCAAACCAAGCCCTCAACGTATTCTAAAAGCCTTTCCCTAATCATGCTCCTTTTACCCCTCATCATGAAAATAAACTCGAATCATCTCATGAGGCACATATTATTAATGTGGTTACTAATGAACCCATTAATGAAGGAAATGTTACCTTAACCACTTCTTTCCCCATTCCCCTAATGGAAGAAAAAAGGTTGCCTTATATTCCTTTGGATACCCAAACAAAGGAAGAAACCATATCCACACCTCCATTAGAGGATAACACACCTACTTACCCTATTATAAAACCATATACCCCCTCTTTGGAAGCTATCTCATAACAGAAGATGACTCCATCGACCCAACCTCTAATTGTAAAACCTTCTATTAGAGGTCAAGATAAAGGTAAGGGAACCAAAATCGAACTTATAACCCCTTCTTTGGAAAACCAACCTAGCCCTTCTAAACCAACTAAAACCTCCACCTAACTAACCAAAACCTCCTCCAAATTGATTAACCCTCAAACACCTAAACCCACCAAGACAACTAAAGTGACTAAATCCCATCCAAAACCAACAACTAAAATAACTAAAGAGGTAAAACTACCAAAGGGCCCAAAAACTTAAATTTTACCTCCCTCAACCTTGCCTCCATTCTGGGTCCCCATCCCTCTACCTTAAACACAAATTCCATCATTTTCACCAAAACCCCACAACATTTATTGGTCACACCTTCATACTTGCTTTCTAAAGCACCTTTCCCCACTACACCAACCATTCATAAGTTACCTACCTTGCCCTCCTTTGCCACTAGCCCATCAACCATCATGTCTAAACCAAAACCATCAACCAAGTATACCACTTTATCCAATACAACTACCACCAAACCTACATCCTCAAAACCTCTCACTTCAACACCCAAAGTAAAAACCACTAAACATCTACCACCTTTAGTTGAATCTTACTTAACCATTCTCCAATAGTTATTGAAAACTTCTTCCCTAATCTTACCACCCATCAAACCCTTTCACCCTTCATGTACCAAAGCCTCTTAGTTTAATGATAACTTGATATGTGCATATCATAGGGCACCAAGACATGACACTGAAAACTATAAAGATCTCCAAGTGCTTATTCACAACTTGTATGAGGATGATAATCTGTTATCAGACAAACCTCCATCCCCATTACCAATCCAACCATTGACTCAACCCATTCAATCTTTGATCTCACCCAAAAGTGAAGAGGAAGAACTAAAGTAACCATCAAACATAAAGAACCCCCTTATCCACACTATTCACATGATTACCTGATCTTAGGTGTAATAAAAGGATAAAAGGAATACTAAGGCATCCATTCCTTATAATTACCCCTCTTTGAACTCCCAATCAAATAATACCTAACCTTCTCTATCTTCAAACAAATCCAAGGTCTCTATCTTAGGTGCCTCCCCATCTAACCCTCCGTACCCTAATCCATATGCAATATCCATCTAAAAAGTTATCCTCAAATAAATTAACCAAACTCTAATAAAGATGAGCTTGTATGAGTTAGTCTCTACCTCTCCCCATCACCATCAAGTACTCATAGAGGCTCTACAATCCATTGAGGTCCAACCTGATGACCCTCAGCCTCTAGCTACTTTTGTTCGTACCCTTCAGACTTCTAACCTTGTCACCTTCAAGAATTCAAAAATACCTTTTGTTCATTCAAAGGATCCTAATATCCTCTCTTCATTAAAACATACATCAATCAAACCAATGTCAAAAGGGTGTTGATCGATGGGGGAGCTAGCATCAATATTATCTCCTCCCATGATTATGACTATTTATAGTTATCTAAAAACATCATGTCTAAAATTTTAGTGGTCCTTCATTCTTTTAATGATACTATGGCTACCACCTTGGGCATAGTTATCCTCCACATCTATGTAGGGCCTTTTACTATTCTTAAACTCTTTTATGTTGTAAAAGGAGAGTTTCAATATAACATTTAACTTGGACACCCTTGGATTTGTGCCATGAAATATGTCCATTCCACCCTACATCGATGTATCAAGTTTGAACATGAAGGGTAAGTTGTGACTATCCAAGCTAACCCTAGTCCTTTTACATCTTGAAATATGATATATCAGCCCAATGACATCCTTCTTCCTCCTTTATCCACCACACAACCATCTACCAACAACACAACCTCACCAACCAAAACCCATAGCATTTCCACACCTAATGTTGATGAAGCTTCCACTAGCTCATCTATCCCCTCTTCCCAGATTCCTGTAGAAGACCCCATGACAACCACATTACAACATATTTCTTTTGTGGAATATAGACTCTTAGCCTTAGATGCCTTCCTTACCCCCCAAGAATATGAGAATCTCAGAGATGACCCTTCTTACAACCCTAACATTAGAACCATCATCCCCATTGGTCTCCCTAACCATCAAATGAATTTCATTTATGGGGGACTTGATCAGCCACTTATATCCCCTACCAATACATCATCCATCTAACCATTTACCTCTAACTTTTCCTACCTTAGCAACCTCGAGTTCGCTAAGTTATATCTTCATAGATGTGCTTGGAAAGGATTTGGCCTTGGTCACTATGAACAAGGGCCTCATGAGTTACTCCATCTTAAAAATTTGAAACCTCATGATTCACTTGGCCTTGGGTATGAACCACCTCAAGAATCCACCAATTCACCCAAACCCATTACCACTATAGAGGATGATATCCCATCCTTGCCAACCCAATCACTTTCTCCACCTGAAGACCCTGATATCATCCCTCCTAACTTTTATTTTGATCAATACTATAATTTTGGGCCCCCTCATCTACCATAAGAGTGGCCAAACCAAAGTCCTTCCACTCATACATCCTAAAATGGTAGAGAATGATTCTCCCACCATCAACACCATTTGACATTAAGATGATGATTTCATTCTTACCTAACTCCGTGTGGGGGATTTTTCTATCCACAAATACTTTCCTCCTAAGGCCCCAAATATGTTGAATGAATCTACCATTGATATCAACTTGGGCACTCTAGATAACCCTCGCATTGTCAAATTAGGCCAATCATTGAATACCAAGGAACTTCAAGATTTCTCCTCTTTCCTCCAAGACCCTAGCATAGCATTCACTTGGTCTTACAATGATATCTATGGGATTGACCCCACCATTGCTACCCATAACATAGTCACTCACTGTGATGCCAAGCCTATTAAATTGAAACTTTGATGCATGCATCCTTGCATAGCCCTTCTCATCAAAGAAGAGATTCAACATATCTTATCTATAAACTTCATTCAACCCATTGACTACCCTCAATGGGTCTCAAACATTATACATATCACCAAAGTCACTAGGGGTCTACATATTTATGTGGACTTTCATGACCTTAACCTCACCTACCCCAATGATGACTTCCCTCTACCTAGCATTGACTAGCTTATTGATATTACAACTAGCCATGAGATGTTATCTCTCATGAATGGGTTTTTGGGTTATAATCAGATCTTGATTGCTCCAAAAAATCAACATAAAACTACTTTTATGACCCCTTGGGGAACTTTCTACTATAGAGGCATGCTTTTCAAGTTAAAGAATGTTGGTGCAACATACCAACGTGACATGACTTATATTTTCCATGATATCATCCATAAGATTGTGGAAGACTATGTGGATGACCTTCTTAGAAAATATAACCTCTAAAAAGACCACTTGACTATTCTTATGATCATATTTGAATACCTCATCTGTTTTAATGTTTGCCTTAATCCCAAGAAATGCATTTATGGGGTCCTTTCAAGAAAGCTTCTTGGCTTTATCATCTCTCTTCATATAATTGAAGTAGACCCTGCTAAATTTAGAGAAATTTTGGACATGCCTCTTATAGCCAACCTTAAGTAGCTCTGTAGCCTACAGGGAAAACTCCAATCCATTTGTCATTTCATTTCCCAACGTTTAGACCAGTGCCAACCTTTCCACCACCTTCTAAAGAAGGATGTATCTTTCAAATGGAATAGTGATTATCAAAAGGCCTTTGATTTTCTCAAATAATACCTTTTGTCACCACATGTCCTCATCCCTCCTAAGGATGTCCACCCCTTTTACCTATATATCTCTACCACCGACTATTATCTAGGGGCAATGTTGGCTCATCGAGATGAAAAACACAAAGAGAATTTTTTATACTGCATTAGTTGTACACTTGTAGAATATGAGACTCAATATGCACACATTGAGAAACTCTTCTTAGCATTAACCTTCATGGCCACCAAACTCTGCCACTACCTTCTTAACCATAAAACCTATGTCATCACTAATACTGTCCCACTCAAATGCATGCACTCTAAACCATACCAAAATTAGTGTATAGCTAAGTGGCTCATACTCCTAGCTAAATTTGACCTTGAATTCCTCCAAAAAAATTCCATTAAAGGTTAGGTCATTGTTGATCAATTGGTTGAAGCTCCTTTAGCAACTAACCAACCAACTCCTCTTGCCTTTTGGATGAGTCTATCATGAATCTTTTTCAAGAAGATGACATAACCTTCTAAATGACCATGTTCTTCGATGGCTCAAAATGCCAATAAGGAGGGGGGTGCCAGAGTTATTCTCATTCCTCTTGATGGTAAACCCCTTCCTCTCTCTTTGAAACTTGACTTTGAATGCACCAACAATATGGCTAAGTATGAAGCCCTAGTGATTGGTCTCTAAACTACTCAAAGCTTGGGAATTAAGACAAACCATGTGTTTGGTGATTCCTAACTTGTAGTCAACCAGGTCAATCAATCCTATCAATGTAAGAATGATGTCTTATAAAAATATAAAATTTTAGTTGACAAACTCTTAAAATCATTTGAACATTACCTAGTCTAATCTGTTTCCTGATCTACCAATAATTATATGGATAAAATGGCCTACCTTGCTTCTTATATCCCTTCTCAACCTTCCAATTCCAAAATATTTATCACCATTCATCATTTTACCACACCCTCTTATGGCCAATCTGACCTCCCTACCATTTTTGATGTAGTGGAATCCCCATCTGACATTTGGTATGACCAAACTTTCAACTACCTCAACCTAGGAATTATTCCTCCCAACCTCTCTAGGAATGCCCAAAGTGCTTTTATTCAGAGTACCTCTCATCACACCATACTAGGGAGAATATTTTACAAACATGGTTTTGATGGTATCCTTCTTCATTGCCTACGTAGCCATGAAGCTTCCCATGCCATTAAGGAAACACATGATGGGATCCATGGGGGACACTTTAGCAGCTTAGCGTTCGCTAAATGTATCCTTTGCCTTGGTTACTATTGGCCCACCCTTAACCAAGATTGTTGTGATTATGTAAAAGAGTGTGTTAAATGTCATTAGCATGCTAATTTACATCATGTGCCAGCCAATAGCCTCCAAGTATCTAAGGACTTTTGGCCTTTCTCTTAATGGGGGCTCGATCTCACTGGGGAAATTAACCCCCATTCTTCACATCAACATAGCTCCATCATCACAGCTACCAAATACTTCACCAAGTGGGTGGAAGTTATTCCTCTAATCTCTACTAAAGTAGAAAATATTGTCAAGTTTATCAACCACCATATCATCTACTGCTTTGGTGTTCCTCATAAGATCATCAGCGATAATGGAAAATCCTTCAAGAATAAGAAAGTCCAAGGTTTATGTGATGATTTTGGCATCAGTTTAAGATTTTCCTCGCCTTACCAACCAAAAGTAAATAGACAAATAGAAGCCTCTAATAAAACCCTTACCAAAATAGTAACCAAAGTTGTCAGTGTTTCAAGTCAGGATTGGCACTTGCACATCCCATTCACCTAATGGGCTTATCGTACTAACATTTGAACCTCTATGGGTACTACCCCTTTCTGTCTATTCTTCAAATTAGAGGTAGTCTTGATTCTTGAAGTCAAAATCCCCTCTCTTTTCATATATTTTAAGGAGCTCATTTTTTAGGAAGATTTTTATGAACATCATTTAGCTCAACTTGAGGTACTTGACGAGCATCATTTAGCATCCCTTACCCACCTCTATATCTATCAAGAGTGTATCACACATGCTTATAACAAGCACCTAAAATAGTAGGAATTCAATATCAGAGATATGATCTTAAAAGAAAACCAACATGGAGAGGAGTAAATGAGGCAAGTTTTCCTTCAATTGGCTTGGACCCTACATCATCACTCATAAGTATGGATCAGGGGCTTATCAATTATCCTCTCTTGAAGGTAAACTAGAACCTAAGCCTCTCAATGATTCACATCTACATTCATTTTTATATTAAAGAAGGATCAAGCTCACCTATTTGTCTAACTTAAGCTCATCCCTTGATTATGAGATTTTAACCTTCACCCACCTTCCTCCTCCCCTTTTGAGGATAATTGATTAAAATATAGAACCATGTGATTAACCGTCATAGTCATGGCCTAATCTTAAATATGGGTACCATGGCTCTAGCCATAGCATGGTTCTCATGGATACTTTTCATCTCTAACAAGATAGAATCCCATGGTCATTGTCTCTCAAAACCACACCCTTTCACATATCATTAACCTTATTGTGTAAAGTTTTGCCCTCTTAAAGGTAAACCTATGAACCTAATTAGATTGGTCCATGTCTAAACACATTTCATCTTACAATAATTAATTAGTTCAATATCTTAAGCATTATAGACTTCTCCTTCAAAGGACAGCTGCCCAAAAACAAAATAAAAATTTCCACATGTAAGGTAGATTGCTCCCTTGAAGGATAGTTATTAAGAATATTAAAACAAATCCAATAAGCTTAAACCAATCCCTTGAAGGATGGTTGAGTTAACTATTTCAAAATTAGAAAAAATTCATGGATGCTTCCTGCATTGATCATCTTCTCATAAACAACAATAAAGAAAAAAACCCACTATCACAATAAATTCTAAAGCCATAACGGCTCTTAAACAACATAATAAGTTGGAAGTCACAATCAGATTTTCCATGTAGACTTTTCACACTTATTAGTCTACATCTAGCATATGACATGGACTTATCTATTGCCATTCTTAGGCCACCTATAGACAAGATAAACTAATTCACATGAGGTTATCATACATATCACCCATTACCCTTCACACCACCTATCACCCATATTCCCTTTAGACTATCTGTAAATCAAGGTATTTAGAGCTTACTTGACACCCTATGATCAAGAAATTTTTTTTATCAACTAATGGCCACTCATACATAGCATTTGAAGGGCTTATATTTATTAAGTCGATCCCACCTCGGGTCTATTTTTAGTCCTTATCAAAAATAAAGTAGTGTGTCATATTCCTCTCTTAATGTGCTTGTTTGATTTTTTCATCATGACTTTTACCATCCGATATTGCACCAAAAATAATTATTCTTTTTATATTAATAAAGATTATAGAAACCATAACCATACCAATCATAACCATAACCATTACATTCATAAGTATCCACACAACCTTAAACATAATAACATTCGACCAATGATATCTAACACATTTTGTACATGTTTATAGTAAACTGTATAATATTTTATTTAAGGTGCAAGAAGTCACATGACATACAAATTTTTTAGACTATCCATGCTTCACCTAAATCCCCTACATACATTGTTTCCTACCTAAGCACTAGGTTGATTGTCTGGTGACTCAAGATTTATGTTCAACCATACTTCTACTTGATTGCTCCCTAAACTTGCATCTATAACATTCCCTATCTCAGTGGTTACTAACAGGTGTACTCTCTTCCCCTCTTCCACATTCATCCTTATAGGGAAAGAAACATATTTTTCTCTGCATGTTTCAACCTACTCACATGTCATAGCCATTGCATCCTTCTGCTTTAGTTATTTTGCTTTCATCGATACTGTTGGTTGTTGCCTCAGTGCACATCCCCTTAGATAGTGAGGGTTCCTTCCATAGATAGGCCAATGGTCATGTTCGCTAGCCCTACATCTTGAAAAATTAAATTCTCACCTTATTCATTATTACACAGGTAAAATTTTAGGCTCAAGCTCAGGCCATGGGTGACTATCTTCTTATTGATCTAATAGTACTTCCATTATCACCATTACATGTTGCAGTATTTGGTAGATCTACACATTCACCATATTGATTATTTTAGGTCACAGATGTTGTTGATCATCTCTACCATTGTTTTCATTGTTCACCATCTTCAATATTATGTAGTTCTTTGCACTCTCTATAACTTTCAATAATAAATAACTCAATGATAGACATTCATCCTTATCACGATTCCTTAAAAAGAAAACCTAAACATTCTTCCTCATCAACATGATTCTCCATCCTACTGATGGGGAAGATCATATAATTTCATTGATTCCCTTGAATAGTCCTCTCACTTGAAATGGTCATGTCTACTTACCTTTTTGTGTGGACATGTCACCCTCGATCTGATTGGTCACCTCGATAAATCCATTATGCACCATCAAGATATCTTTTTATTGACCTTATCATCTAATATGTTTTCTTATTTTATCATCTTGTGATCCTTGTGGGCCTAGTGGTCATTAGCATCCTTATCACCATTACCTTAGTTGACGTAAATTAGCTTCCAACCATGGGCCACTGTAGTGATCATGCCTTTGAAACTGCCATTGTTGGTGGTGGTGGTAGCTTTTAAATCCATGCTACTATAGAAACTCTTCCATCTAAGGTAGGTTTCCATGAATTCATAATGATACATTCACCTTCTTGCCCCTTTTACCCTCATATTCCTACCATCCCATTACCACATGCTCTAAGCATCAGAACCCAACCATTGGTAATGTCAACTCGAACATGGTAGTCTTTTCTTTTATGCCAATTGAATGTTCATATGTCGCAAGGAAACCACCATCTTCTCTCAGCCACACAACTTTTTGTTGGTTAGGCTCGAACTAGCAAAACCAATAAGTCATTGGTTATATGGAGTCGGGATAGAGAATTTAGACATGGACACCATTTGTCTAGCCTACCTATGCAGCTCTTGGGTTAGGCAAGGTCCATCCTTTATCACTCACCACATTACTAACTCACTTACTTGTAGAATCTACTTGACTATCAAATAAATTCTTTGCATGTCATCACTTCACTACTACCCTTAAAACCCAGTTCGTAGTGGTGATGAACCTTGACCAAAGTGACTCTATAGATCTGGATAGACCCACACCTCCTAAAACTCAGCTCATAGTGCTAGACATTATCTCCAAACTCCTACCCTCACACAATTTTAGAAGGTTTAACCTCATAACCAAGGCACCTCTTCTTTGGATTAGCTCCATTGAAGATCATTTGTGATACTTAGCATTGTGTTCCCTTCTAATTTATTCTACCTTACCCATTCATATCTCTCATCCTACTAAATGTAGGATCATTATGGTCACTATTTACTAGCCTACCCCATTCACTTTCACTAATACCTTCACCAAAACCCAAAACTATTGTTTTACAAAACCTTCTCCCTTAGCATTAACCCATGTGGTCTATCAAATTGGGGCAACTAATTTGAACACCACTAACCCAAACCTTGTTAAACTACATTAGCCTGATGTTCATAGACTATGTAGGTGTTACTCCACTTCTAGGGGCAGCTCAGCCACTAATAACTAATTCCCATCCCCTTTTTCTTCTCACTCATTTCCACTGCTAACAACACCCTCTTGCTTAAGGCATCCTACATCAAGGAAGCTTTAAATTCTTTCTTAAACATCCTTATGTTTTAACACCATCTAATACTTCTTAATTTTTCCCCCATTGTTGGGAGAACTACATTGGCCTGAGGTATTTTTGGACTATGTAGGCAACTCTCAGTTACTGAGGTCAGCTCAACCACATCTTTTACTTTATTTGCCCTTCTCACCTCATGTCTTTTCCTCCACTTCTCTACCTATCTCCTAACCATCTCCCTACCTCTAGCTTGTCAATCTCTTTTAACCACTTTTCTAGCTTGTCAATCTTTTTTAACACAAGGGTTGATAGCCTTCCCCATTGGCCCCTCTTACCTCCCATAAATCCACCTCCTACTATGCTTCACTGGCCTCTATTGTCTTTCCTTGTGCATGCTTTGTAGCTTGCTTCCCCACCCACCTTTTGCATTTTTTGAATCTCTTTCACCTTATTCCCAACATTGCCCTTTATCCCCTTCAGCTTCATTCTCCATCCTCATTATCTCCCCTTGCCTTTGACTATTTTTTGTACCCCATTATCAATCTCTTTTCCTCACCCATTCCACATCATATTGTGCATCTTGTAAGCTTTACGTTTCTTCGGCTACTACACTATTTATTTACATGTACCACCACTCTATGCCACCCTGCCACTCTTCCCACTGCACCCATTTTCCATTCTTCTTGTTTGTTTTTTTCCATCCTTTCATCTTTTTGTCTTCTTTTTTTTTTCCTCCACAACTAACTTCTAACTAGGCCTTTATCCTTTGAGAAGCCTTCCATAATTTCCCTTTTATTCTTATCTCTTCTTGCCTTTTTCCCTTTACATTCCACTTTTTCTCTTCCCATCTTAGTACTCACTTATCTTTTTCATCTGTGTGAGTATCTTTGCTTTGTATCCCTACTTCAATTCTTCCTTTTTGTTCTTATCATCCTTGATATTTATCCCTTAGTTTCATCTCACTCCCTTTCATTGTGTCCCCTATTTTCTTCACCACCTCACCACTTTTTGGCTTGATAATCTCTTCTAATCACCCCTTCTACTTATCAATCTCTTCTAACAAGTTAATTTATGCCTACCTTCTCTCTTCCCTTCTTACCCACCCATCCTTTGCTTCCCCTTATTTTTCTTAACCCCTTTCCCATTTTACATCCCATTCTCATCTCTAAAACCACCATCTACTTTTCTTCATTATCCATCATCATCCATACTTACTTGGTCAAGATACCACCTTCTTCTTCACTCTCCTATCATCCTTTTTGTGTCCTCATTTCACTCCTTTTTCCTCCTATTCTCTTTCTTATATTTATTGCCTTTTTTTTTCATTTTCATCACCAAACTATTTTTTTCTTGGTCTATTTTTGAACTTATTTTCAAACCCTTCATGGCCTCCCATATTCACCAACCTTACCCTTCATGATTGTTATACTTCTCTCCCCATCCTTTTCAATTCTCTAATCTATCATTTTTTAGTGCATCTCTCACCCTCCATCTTCTACCTTTTATTTTTCTTCTCTTTTCTCTATTTTTTTTCATTTTTTTCATCTCCCTTGATTCCCTTCCTTGCTCTTTCCAACCTATATGACCATGCCTAGCTTCTTCCATCCTTCTCCACCTTCATCTTTATTTGTGACCTCATTATTTTCTCTTTATCCATCTCCTAGTCCACCTTTACCTCATCCCTTATTGGATCTCCCTTATGTTCTCCAATTTAACATCTACCTCTTTAGAGTGTCATCACGAGTTATATTGATTCTATGTATATCTCCTTTTTTTCTTCCTTGTATCCTCTATGCCCTTGCCTTAATGCATGAATTCTGGTCAAGTTCATTACTTCAAGAGCATCCCTTTCTTCCTTTAATGCCTCTATATGTTGCACTCAAACTCTCTTTTTTGTCCCTCTCCAACTACTCCCTTCACCCTCCCTATCACCTTTTTCCTTTTAAACCCTCTGCCCATTTTGAGCATGCTACAGATTCCAAGGTCATCCACTCAATTTTTGTTTACTGTGAGATATATACCAATCCTATGGCTCTATAACATAATTGGCCAAGATCATGGGCTCATATGACCAACAAAAAAGCCTAAGCGTTGTTAAGCGATAAGGATAAAAATTCCTTCCCCACCTCTTCTAGTCTTGCCTATTTTCAACCCCTTTTACTTCAACCTTCAAAGATGCTAAAATCAAAACTAAAACCACCTTTAAATGGAAGCTTTGGGATGCCCATGTGGGGATGCTAGCTACACCCTATCATGCACCCTACCTTCCAATAATTCCCCTTGATTCTCACTTCTTGGACTACATCTTATTATGCATTGAAATAGCCCTTGATTTCATGCATGATATCCACAACCTACTCCCTCATTTAATTATTATTATTATTTGCCTCACTCTATATTCTAAAACCCCTTAACATCTTTTTATAAATTCCCTCAAAACTTAATGCTTACTTATTTTGGGTCTCCACTGACTCAAGGGTCAAGGGTTTGAATCTTAACCACCTCTCATTTACCAACTCTTCTACTTTGTTTCCTCGAATTGTTGCATGCTACCATTTTATAGCTTGTTAACAATATTTTTGTGGCATGTGCACAATGTCAACTTACCTAGATGGTGATGAAAGAACCCATTAGATCACCATGACAATTCAAGTAGTTCCAAATTTTCTAAATCTTGGTAAAACATATTTCTCCTTTTTCTTTTCTTTAAAAAGGTGGTATAAATTTCATGCTTCAACTTGCTTATCCATGGTTACAGATTCCTTTTGCATAGTTGACATAATCATCTAATGGCATACTAGGTAATCTCATCCATCATTTCTATCACACCCATTAGAAAATATTTGATAGCCATATTTTCCACCCTTTGGTTCTTTCCTTTCTATAACATCCTTCAATTGGACCTAACTACATGGTATCAAATTAGGGCAACCAAGTTAACCAACACCCTTTGCCTCAAAAGAAATACATTTGGATTGGCGTTCTTTTTGGATTCCTATCCATGGAACTATGTAGGCAGAGTATACTTATTGCATGCATCTAGAGTCATCTCAACCATCCCCTTATAACCCATACCCAATCCACCCATGCTTTCACCACATCCACCTTGACGTTGATTGCTTTTGACCTAGAATATTGGTGTATTTTGCAATAAATTTTGACTGTAATGACCAACCTTGCCATGTTAAAATTTTAAATGTTTGCACCACCTCATGAAAAATTAGACCATTTGTGTTTTCTCAAGATCACTTCCTACCTTGGATACTTGAGTCAACACTGACCCTATCTAGGATCCTTGATAAGACTAACCTGATCAGATATGACCAACATTGGGGATTGATTACCTTATAATTTATCTTAGAACTCGACCTTTTTGTTATCAAAATTGGTAGATTTATTATCTAAGTAATCTTTACTATTGTGCTTAGTCATATTTTGTGAACCCATTGGCATTTCACATACCCATCTACCTTGTGGCACCACCTAGTGCCTCCTCATCAACTGCTTATCAAACCTACACCCGATTCAGCTTTTCGTCATCAAATTTTGATTTGAGGGGGAATAATTCCTCACATACTCATAGCACCCTAACCTTTGATTAAGTGATTCATTTTTGTTTTGCATCTTGTTAATTCAAAATTGCATAACAAAAGGGGCAAAATGTAGACACTAGAAAACTACACACTTGTAGTTTTTGATAACTAAATACCTCAAGACCCCCTAAACATTTTTAAGCCTTAAAAAACACCTCTTAACCTAACCAAATCACTATTCTTCTAGTCACATAATATTATTCAAAATCACTATTTGAAATTACTATTCAAAAGTACTATTCACTATGGGACCCACTATCACTATTCATGATGACATGGCATGGACATGGAAAATGACATGGCAAGGGACATAGAAAGTGACATGGCATGTGACATTGAAAAATGACATGACAAGTGACATGGAAAGTTACATGGGAAGTGACATGACATGTGACATGGCAAAGTGACATGGCTTGATGTGGGATATCATACCTCACTTGGGACCCTTTCTCAAAGTTCTTAATGACCTCATTTAAGCATCACAAGTAACCCCTTGAAAAATGGTGGATTTACCATTAAGGGGCCATCATTAAACATATATTTTTCCTTCACACATGAAATTGGACCTTAAAATGATATACCTACCTCCTCAAATACAAAGGACACTCATTTTTGGACTTTTAAACCTAAATAGAGGCTCACCAACCCAAATGGGAGACTTTCCAACCCACATGGGAATCCCCAAAAAATTAACCTTGAATCATCCATGAACCACATGTAAAATGGAACCACATTTGGTGTGCCACCTCTTTAAGTGCTTGAATGAAGACAAATAAGGATGGTAAAAAGTCTCCAGTCTCATTCAAACCCATTTGCATGATTTCCATTCAAACTTGGATTCATGTGCAAAGTAGGAGACTCACCAACCCACATGGGAATCCTCACCCACATCACCTTGAATAAACCATGAAACACATGGAAAATGGTGCCACACTTCCACTATTCTCTCTTTTGGCATGATTCTTCACAAAAATGCTATAAATACTCCCCTCTCCGTCACCCAAAGTTAGGTTGGAAGTTAGTATTTTGTTATTAACATTTATGTTTTAGGTTTGGAGGCATAATCAAGGAGGTCACCATATTGAAGATAAGGATCCCAAGTAAAAAACTTTACCAAAATTACTTCAAGTCTTCATCAACTATCAACAAACCAATCTTCATCAACAAACATCTTTAAGCATTGAGGTAATCTTGTTGTTTAGTTATCTTAATTTATTCATTCCTTTCCCTTTGGCCCTCTTATTTCACTTACTTCCTTCATCACCCTCTTGTCATTTTAACCTTGTATACATATCCCTTTTCCATCTTGATCACCCTTTACCCCTTTGCCTTGTTGGCCTCATTCTGACCTTTTGCCTTCTTGGCCTCATTATGACCAGTTGCCCCTTTGCCTTCTTGGCCCTCTTTTTCACCATTTATCCCTCTTGTTTTCTTGAACATATTTATATTCATCATTCTAACCATTTATAAACCCCAACCAAATAATTCTTTGTACTTTTATCAAATCAATCCAAACTAAAAAACCACAACGTTGTTTTAGCCAATTTTCAGCATTAGCACTATTTAAACTAGTTGCTTTATTTTAACCGTCTAAGAAAAGCATTTAGTTTTCATAATTAATTTACTATTATTTGTTGTTCTTAGTTTTATTTTTATATCATTTTATTCAAATATTTCCATTTTCATTCACCAACTTAAGTGTTTGAAGAAGGTGGATTGATAGCCTCCTAGAAAGCATTCGCTTCTAGGATCTACTCACGCTAGGCAATCCACCCATCTACTTGTTTAACAAACAAGTTTCTTTTAGTGTTTTCTTATTTACAAGTCATCCTCCCAAACCAAATATGATCCATCCACAATCACTTAGATCCAATGCCTGCACTTTAATAGGTATTCTTCCACACCTTTCATCACAAGTTTCTACTTTTCACACTTAGGAAAAAGCAAAAATTAAATAGAAACACTCCTTTCATCACTGGTCTCTGTGGGGTATAATTTTTCATTAGATTATCAAATTTGTGTTTCTTATTTTATAATAATATTACTATATATTAGGTGTGGGTTTTATTCCTTCATTAATAATAGTGAACGATATTCCATAGTTTATTAGATTTAATAGTATAATCTTATTCTAATTTATTTTAGTATTTAATATTAGAATCTTATCCAAATTTGTTTTATTTTATAATTTTTATAAATTATTATTTTTTGTTTCCTTTATACATTATGTTTTTTTTATTTTCTTTTAGAAACTTTTGTAATGGTTATTTTTTTAATTTTAGAAACCCTTTGCAATGATCATCTCTTCTTCTTTAAAAGTGCCTAGTCATATTGTTTCACTTATCTTTTTCTCCTGATGAAGAATCATGGAATATGATACAAAACATTGAGAACATTGAAACTCATACATAGTTTTTCTAGAAAAGTTTTTTAATCAGATGGACTATGAAAGCATCAAATCTTTAACATAAGGGACTTTATCATTTGAATTAACTTCCTTTTAATCAGATGGACTATGAAAGCATCAAATCTTTAACATAAGGGACTTTATCATTTGAATTAACTTCCTCCATAAGCAGAAATTTAGATGCATGTATGATAAATTGGACAAAGGTAGACCATGAAATAATTAAAATGTGTTTGGTCTATGTTATAAAGAGGTAGATGCCTCAAAATTTTACCATGGAAATTTTGGCATAGTTTATGTATATGTGATAACACCATGTCCCAGATGTAGACATGTAGGTCAGTGAATTAGACTATGCATTGAAAGGATTTGTTGTGACTTGGTGGAATGTGCACATATCAAATAGACTACACTGGGAAGAAGCTTAAAATAAATGTGAGCTTGATGTCAAGTTGTAAATATTATCTTAGAGAATTGGTCACACTTTAAGGAAGGTTAGTTCCTATAATTACATTACCACAAATATGTGGAATTATGGTCATCATAGAAAGTAGAGCTAAGATATTGGGTCCATATACTACAACACACATTAACACCATTACTTATAGCTTAGTATATGCACCAAGAACATAGACAAGAGATCAAAAGATGGCCACAAGTCCAACAACACTTCATAAAGATGTTTGTCTTTTAGGATGAAAATCCAATGGTAAATTAAGCTCTAAAAAATATAAATATTCCAATGTCATGAGAAATAAGAAGATGTACCTCCTACATAAAGTTACACATTGTAGGTTAAGTAGAATATAGATCTACAAACAACCATTAAGTAATATCGGGCTAATAATAAAAAAGAAGAATTTATGCTAAAATATTGTAATATAATTATGGATAGAGCAAAGTGCACATTTCATAGTAACATTGAAGAAGATATTAACTTGAAAGGGTCTTCCAAGCCAAAACCGGAGACATAATAATATAAATCACATAATGTAGAGAACATGGAAGGTGAACAACTATGAAATATTAACATCCAAGAGTAGGAAGGTGAAAGGAATCTAAGGGATTCTCTTCATGCAAGGTTAAATAAAACATATCAATAACCAATGAGTAAAAAAATGAGAACATAGTTAGAGACATTGTATCTAAACTAACAATCATTGGATACTATTGGTCAAAGCAACATATCTTTAAGGCAACTCAATTATTGTGAGATTATGAGGATGTGCTCCCTACCAAGTTATTAAAGGTTAATGGTGTATACCATTCACTAGGGGATTACATATTGATTTGAAATAATGTGAAAGGCCCATCAAAAATCACCCATATAGACTCAACTCGAATATGAAGATAAATTTTAAGGTGGAAATTAATTAGATGCAAGAATCCTGAATAATATTTCTAGTTTGCAAATCATATTAGGTTAGAACTATGGTGTTAAAACCTAAAGAAATTAGGGAAATTAATGTCTATGATGATTATCAATATTTGAATGATGCATGTGTAAATAATACATTTATGATTCCTTTCACATATTAGGTTCTAGAATATTTTGTAGGGCATGTGGTATATTCTTTCATAAATGGATTTAGTGCATACAACTAGATCCATATTTCAGTTGAGGGTCAGATAAATACAACTTTCAAAATTGAATGGGGATCATGCTAATATAAGATAATGGCTTTTGGGATAAAGAATGCTTCTACCTTATTTTAAGGTAGTTTTTACTTCATCTAAATAAATGACTTATTTAAGTCTAGTTATATGAATGGGAAGTCTTCTCTTTCTTCAAGGAACATCTTTCAAAGTTGTGATAGATGTTAGAAAGGTGTCAGGCCCAACGAATTGAATTCAATCTAAATAAATGCTTATTCTTCACACTTTTTAGAATTCTTTTAAGTCATGTGGTTTAGAGTGATAATAATCTAGTAGATCAATTAAATTTTGTAGTTATTATAGGACTTAAACCACCTCTTAACCAATTAGAGGTGATATCATATTTGTGAAATGCATGCTATAATTATAAATTCAATATAGGATATGCAACATTTTAGAGCCTTTAGATAAACTTTTGTGCAATGATGTCAAATTTAATTGGACCTTTCAATTTCAAGTGACCTTCATAGATTTGAAACAAAGGTTAGCAATAGCACTAATGTTTATCTTCCTAGATTGGAACAAACATTTTCATGTCCATGTTTTTGCCTCAAGAATAGTTATGAGAAGTGATGGCTCCCCCAAGGGATGGAGGTCTTAATCATCCCATTTATATCACAAGTCACAATCTTTTAAACATAGATAAAAATATCAACTACTGAGAGAGAATCCTTTGTTATGGTTTTCAATTTGCAAAAATTTAGGCACTATCTATTAGCTACTCTATTTTAAATTTTCATTGATCATCAAGAACTATGATACTTGGTAATAAATCTAATGATGGGAGGAATAATATCTTGATTTTTGATGTTGTTCTAAAGAATACAATTCAAAATTGATGTCAATATCGATGGGGTTAATTTGGTTCTTGATAATCTTAGTCATATACAAATGGGGGAAGAACTAGAAGAGTTACAAAATGAGTTTTCAGATGCCCATTTTTTTGAGTAACAATAATTTTTGAGAATATGGAAGATATTGAAAACTTCCTTGAGAAAGGTGTATTCCCTACACATTATGTATAAAAATATAGTAATTAACTAATTTCAAGAGTTTTACCATTTAGTATCATAAATGTGTTCCTTTATAAGTTGTGGAAAGATGATTTTTTATATAAGGTATCTTTGGATCATGAAATACAATATATATTGTAAGAATGTTTTCAAGGGGTATTCAGAGGGAATTTCACATGATATTTAACTATGATAATTATATTATAAAGTGGTATGTGGTGGCCTAATATTTTTCAAAATGAACACGTGGTCACAAAGCATTGTAATGTCTACCAAAGAGTGGAAAAACAATATCAAAGAGATGAGATGCTATTGAATCTGGTTCTATATGTGAAACAATTCACACAATGGGGCATTGACTTTGTGGGACATATTAATCCTTGGTATAATAATATCAATGATAGATACATATTCATACCATGGATTACTTCACCAAGTGGGTAGAATTTGTTACAACTCCAAGTTATAGTGTGAAAGATGCTACAAAGTTCTTATATGAAAACATAATAACAAGGTTTGGATGTCTATAAAATCTAATTAGTGATATAATTTCACATTTTAGAAAAAATAATATAAAAACTTGATATAATAATTCATGATATTACACCATAAGAACACATATTACCATCCACAAGTGAATAGCCGAGCAGAGGCATCAAACAAAGTTTTGGAAAATGTGTTGACCAAAATATGTAATGTCTAGTGTGATGATTGGGAAACCCACATATGAATAATCTAATGGGCCTACAGGAAAATTACAAGTGTGTAGAATATTCCCCCAACGTACTATATGATCTGGGTAGAGGATAAATCCAACATATGTAAGTGCATATATCATGTGTTTGGGTATGCTTGTATCAAACTCAAAAAAGATGAGTGAAAAATGCATGTCTATAGAAAGAAATGATATTTTATCTACTGACATATAAAAAATAATATAGATGCCAAGGAGCTAATAAAACATGGGAATTATTTTTTAAAAATTTTGGAATTTTTTGAATTTTTTTGTATTTCCTTAAATATTTGATACTTTAGAATAAAAGGCTAGCCTATGATTCCATCCAAGGGATTCTCATAGGTATATCCAAACTTAGAATATGGTACATCAAAATTTTGGTAATTTCAAGTAGCGTGCATAGGTGTCATATCTAGATCTGTAGAATCAATGGTACTCTACATATGGATAATAAATCTTTATGATCATGAAGAAACAATAGGACTAGGGGTTTGTGGAACCTATCATTTAGTACTTTATGGTTTTTTTAGAGTAGCAACAATTAGAACATGTTTATCTACTCTATGTAACTAAATATATTGTGTAGGAGTAGATAAGGATTTTTTGAAATCCATTATATATCTCTGGTGCAAATGCTTCTCAAGTATGATCCACCTAGGAAATGGGATTGCCTGTTGCTTACCCTTGCACAAATGATTAACCTTAGTAGTTTTGATAACCATATGCCTTAGAATAAAATTATCTTGTTCAAGTGGATGTTCATATGGAATTATATAAACTATGATTACCCTATTGGTATGAATGTATTTAATACATCCACGCACTGTGAAAGGTACTACATGGATTCTTACATGTATTGTTTCAAATATTGTACTTTTGTTCATTTAGTATGTTTGAAATATGATGTTTTCTTATGTTATAAATATTGGTAGTTGTTCATTTACTTTGATTTAGTGATAATCAAGGAAATCATCATACATAATGTAATCCATTTGGGAATAATAACCCTCTACTATAATGACCAAGTGGTAATAGGGTTTTTTATTTTAGTTTTAACACTTTAATTAATTTATCTATGGGAGTATCATGTGTATCTATTTGATCTGTATTTGTGTGTGTTAATTTTAGTACCCAAATTTTTTATGTAGTTATGTAAGTAGGCTCTATCAAATTTGGCTCAATGCAAATGCTTATCTACTCTATGTAACTAAATATATTGTGTAGGAGTAGATAAGGATTTTTTGAAATCCATTATATATCTCTGGTGCAAATGCTTCTCAAGTATGATCCACCTAGGAAATGGGATTGCCTATTGCTTACCCTTGCACAAATGATTAACCTTAGTAGTTTTGATAATCATATGCCTTAGAATAAAATTATCTTGTTCAAGTGGATGTTCATATGGATTTATATAAACTATGATTACCCTATTGGTATGAATGTATTTAATACATCCACGCTCTGTGAAAGGTACTACATGGATTCTTACATGTATTGTTTCAAATATTGTACTTTTGTTCATTTAGTATGTTTGAAATATGATGTTTTCTTATGTTATAAATATTGGCAGTTGTTCATTTACTTTGATTTAGTGATAATCAAGGAAATCATCATACATAATGCAATCCATTTGGGAATAATAACCCTCTACTATAATGACCAAGTGGTAATAGGGTTTTTTATTTTAGTTTTAACACTTTAATTAATTTATCTATGGGAGTATCATGTGTATCTATTTGATCTGTATTTGTGTGTGTTAATTTTAGTACCCAAATTTTTTATGTAGTTATGTAAGTAGGCTCTATCAAATTTGGCTCAATGCAAATGCTTATCTACTCTATGTAACTAAATATATTGTGTAGGAGTAGATAAGGATTTTTTGAAATCCATTATATATCTCTGGTGCAAATGCTTCTCAAGTATGATCCACCTAGGAAATGGGATTGCCTATTGCTTAACCTTGCACAAATGATTAACCTTAGCAGTTTTGATAATCATATGCCTTAGAATAAAATTATCTTGTTCAAGTGGATGTTCATATGGAATTATATAAACTATGATTACCCTATTGGTATGAATGTATTTAATACATCCACGCACTGTGAAAGGTACTACATGGATTCTTACATGTATTGTTTCAAATATTGTACTTTTGTTCATTTAGTATGTTTGAAATATGATGTTTTCTTATGTTATAAATATTGGTAGTTGTTCATTTACTTTGATTTAGTGATAATCAAGGAAATCATCATACATAATGTAATCCATTTGGGAATAATAACCCTCTACTATAATGACCAAGTGGTAATAGGGTTTTTTGTTTTAGTTTTAACACTTTAATTAATTTATCTATGGGAGTATCATGTGTATCTGTTTGATCTGTATTTGTGTGTGTTAATTTTAGTACCCAAATTTTTTATGTAGTTATGTAAGTAGGCTCTATCAAATTTGGCTCAATGCCTCCTCCACATGTCCCTATTGCAAGATCTTGATCAACCAATGGTTCCTTGGTAGGATCAGCATGGGAAAGATCAGTCATAATAGAGGGTACACTAGGATAAGGACTTATTCTAGTGGTTAACTTATGTGAAGGCTGATGGACCATATGTTACTAAAAATGAGTGGAATGGGATGTTTTGACCTTCTTATAATGACCTTTATAAGAAGCATAGGAAATAAAACTTGATGTGTCTTTCTGAAATGAAATAATACCTCGATCTGTAAATTGTGAAATATTTTGCCTGAATGCAAAACGATCATTATCATTATTTATTTTAACACCATCTAAATTTTAAAAGCATTGTCCTTTTACATTTTCAAATTTGTGTGGTGGATGGTAGTAATTTGGAGGGAGAGTAATCAACCATTTATCCAATAGTGTATACAATATATCATGTGGTCTATCTCTTCATTGATCAAAATGAGGTGGTTTCCTCTTTGTGTGTGTGTGTGTGTGTGTACATATATATGTATATATATATATATATATATATATATATATATATATATATATATATATATAAGTTTTAATTATATGAGGTATTTTGTATGTAGATTCATTTCCTCTATGTAAAACTTTTACTCCTTGTTCCTTAGTATGTATTATTGGCTTAGAATAAGGTATTTGAGGTGGCTCATTACTCTTCTTGGTTTTTTTTTTCACTTTGTATAAATTATTTGTAACATGATTTTATTTAGGTGAGGGAATAGGTGCTTCAGTATTGATATTTTTAAGTCACATGCATAATTATGCACATCCCAATATAAAGGTTGAACTAATTAAAGGGCTTGTGAAATTACCTTTCATGAATTGGAGAAAGAAGACCCAGACTAAATATGAATTTTACTTCTAAATATGAGGAGGTGTAGTTCAAATAATACAAGATATCCTTAAATCTAATAATATAGTCCTCAATATATTCATCCTCATTTTTAGTTAAGCCTTGAAAATGGTCTAATGGTAGCTTTGGTAACTTATGCTTATGGAAATAAAATAATAATACATCTCCAATATTTTTAAAGTGGGTAAGGAACCATTTGGAAGGTTGTAGAACTAATCTAGAGCTTCTTGAGTTAATCTTATGTCGAAAGATTTATGTAATAATCATCCATATTTATCTTGATGGTCAAAGGAGTGTATATATTATTTCAAATTACTAGCATGATCTCCTTGACCATCGAAGGAAGAAAACATAGGCATGAAAAAGTTAGAAGGATAGGGATGATTAAAAACATCGTGTGTAAAGTGTTGGTCCTATAGGATATTATCATCAAAGGTAGCCTCATGGGAGGACACTTGTCACTTGAGAATAGTCATTTGTCTTTGAAGGTCTCCTATAGTAGTCATATTAGATCGAATGCCACTATGAGGGATTGGTAAAGAGGTTGAAGAGGTGCTTATAGGTTTTAATTTACCATCCATATGAAACATAAGAACAATAGTCTCTTAACCACCATCCTTGCATTCTAAATTAGGATCATCACATTATTTGGAAACATTAGGTAAAGGAAAATTCATTTTACATGATGAGGAAAGAGAGGTCATGAGATCATTTTGGATGTCATGAAGGATAATGCCATTATCTTGGCAAGGTGTTAGACTATTTGCAATTTCATGACATATAATAGGAATAGGAAATATGGTTTCATTTTATTTATCTACGATTGGCACATAATTTTGAGAAGGAAATGTAAAAGATGGAGAAATCTAAATATTTTATATTTTTCTTGAAACATCACCATAAAAAGGAAAAATGCAAGTTTCATTTTCAATTTTGAATTCAAAGGATAAAGGGTTAGAAGATGTAATATCACTTTCTAGTTTAGATACATCATTGTCATATGAGAAAGGAGCATTAGCATAACTAACATTTGAATCTTGAATTTCACTATTGCTACTTTAATTTGGAATTTTTTTCATTAGGAAACCTTTGGCAACGATTTTTTGTTGTTTATCTTGAATTAGAAAAAGAGTATAAGAAAATGCATTTACACTACTTTGACTAGTATTATCATTTTCATCTTTACAACCTAAAAGGATAAAGAAATAATTAATACATGCATTTATATCATTGATATCTAAAAAGAGGGGTACTTTAACTATTTTAATTTGAATGATCTAAAGAAGAAACAATATTTTCACCATTATCAATAGTTTGGAAAGAAGGAAAACATTCATCCTTTTCAACATGTTCATATTTAAAAATAGAGGAAATGCATTTTGTTATGCATGATAAATTTATATTTTCAACATCATGAATGATAACTTATTTCATGCCTATTATGTCATCTTTATGTGATGCACTAACAAAGTTTATCATTTTAAAAATTTTGGGAATTTTATCATGGAATGTAGAGGAAATAGGATAACTAGGATCTTCATACTCATATTCAAGTGGTGTGTAATCAAATTCATAACCATATGAACACATGTTATTATTACCAATATATTAATTTATATTTGAATTTTCATTTATTAGTCTTTTCATAATCATAGTTGTAATAAAAAGTGGAGGGTTGATCACATTGTTGATATGCCATAAGATCATAATATATAATACATTGGTCATCTAGAATACTAAATAAGTTATCTAAAGGATGGGGCTTATTAGGGTTATCAATAAGATCATCCATGATGAGGTCACTAAGTTTGGACATAACCACAAATAAAAATAGTAAAACTCCTAGGGAAAAAATATAATTAAGAATTCCTTAAGCTATGCCCATGAAAATAAATTTAGATCTGGAAAATAAATACTTAAACTTGAAAGTAAACATTTTTGAAAGGAGAAACCCAAGTGAATTTAGGGCTTGGTTCAAATGCATAGGTTGGGTTCACCAAATGTTTGACCCTAAATTGAAATGAGTGGGGATATGGTTAAAAATATATAAATAATTAAAATATAAGGGTGATAAACTAATATATAGCAAGACAATTAATTTTAAACTTAGATAAATAAATATTCTAAATTATAATACTGATATATGCTAAATATAGAAAATACCAAATTCAAAATATGTTCGATTGATTTTAAAACCAAAGATAAATTATAGTTCTACATGTGTTTACTCTATACAAGAAGATTTGGACTTGAAACATGTAAAAATTATGCAAGATTAGTATTTTGGATCATTCATCAAATCTTGAAAATTTTACTTATGTATGTAGACAAAACTATCGAATATGGGCATTATCAACATCACTAATTTATGAATGTGATGCAAGTGTCTAGTACAGAATAATGACTCGATCTCGATACAACCAAATTCATTATTTTAGGTTTTATATCACTTTTTTGCTAATATATCCAGATTTGGAATGTAGGCTCTCTCTTTGATAATTTATCAAGCCCTAGTTCTTCACCCCTCTTCACCCTTAAAATTAGTTTGCTAAAAAATGGGTTAATAGGATTACATTGTCAAGTTCACCCCAATGACACCTTTGTCCCTAAACACTACCTACATATCTAATACTCCAAAGAGGGCCTCACACTTATGTAGGTATCCCCTATGTGTGGGAGTGTGTGTGCACAAGGGTATAATATACTATATGAATATGCATGCAATAATCTAGATTGTAACTTGAAAAATATCATTCATGGGTTACTCTTTGAATGATTTAGAACTTTTGTATGATTGATCGTATGAATTATAAATAAATAAGATGAATAGGGAAAAATAAATCAGTTGTATAATTAATTAAATTAGCCTTGCTAGGTGTTTACTTCATATTTTCTAGATGATGAATGAGAAGGCTTAGACTTATAGTTATACCATACATTTTGAAAATATCTCATATTAGAGTTAACTAAGATAAATAGGTTGACCCATAGGTTTTGAAACATTTACATCTTGGATAAATTTTGGTAACTAGACACTAGATAAGCATATAAACACTATTGTTAGTGGTAGTGTCTCTTTGTGTTTGATAGTGTCCAAAAGGCTAAAAAATAGGTATGGATCTGAAAATAATAGTGAAGGATTATCATAAGGTTTTAATATTTATGTGCAATACAAGAGACTTGGGTTATCAATATGATATGGATCAAACTAAGAGATAATAATTTATGCACAATGAGATGGTGAATGCGAGCCTTTCAACAATAAAGAGGTCTAGAACTGAAGGGTAGATCTCTAATTGATATTTGTCAAATGTATAATACTGAGATGCTATAAATATTCAATTTTAGTATCTATGGGTGGATGCCATCAAATATGATATCTACAAGGAGGAGGATAAATAATTTTTCTTCTTGAAGGTGGTTTGCACTTGCTAAGTGTGACATTACATTCCTACTATTTCATTAGTATAAATTCCCCTACCTCAACTATCTATCATCACTGACACCATTAGCCAAAAAAAGAGGTTAAGCACAAAGTGGAGTTCAATTTTGATAAAGGGACATCAAGCTCCATTTCATCATTTCAAGGACTATTTGTATAAAGAATGTTGTCAAAAAGATGCCACCTAGGTAGCATGTTGTGTGAGAAACCTTCTTGGAAGAAGTTGATGCACATCAATAAATTCATTTTATTTTATTGGTTTGGAAACTTCTTATGTCTAGAGCTACAAGTCCATCTCTATATATTACAAAAGGAATAGAAAATTTTCCAATTATAGAGGAAGTTGAGGAGGAAGAAATTGTAGAAGAAGTAGTAGCTATGACTCGTGTATCTAAATGAAAAAATAAAATTCTATTCTCTCTTTTAGTGCATCCAAAAGCAACTTTACCAAAATAGAAAGTCACTCCATCTATGTCCCTTTCTCCAATACCTTAACCATATTATCCAGTGCATGTTGAATATTTTACATGGGGTGTGAAGCAACATAAAACTCCAATTGATTATCCCCCTAGGAAGAATCATCCAACATATCCCAAGACACAAGGTTAGATAGAGGATAATCTATAGAAGGAAACTAGAAGGCAAGAATTGAAGAACAAAATGTTGTAGAAAAGCAGGCTTAGAAATATAAAGAAGCCTTGATTTAACATAAAAAGATCAAGATGAAAAATATGGGGAGGCACAATAAAAGAAATTAGAGGCTAAAATAATAGCCAAGGAAGATGAAGAGAAATGAAAGGAAGACCTAGTAAGTAAGAGGGAAAAAAAAGAAAGAAAAAGTTAAAAGAGAAGCTAATAAGGTAGAATAAAATATTAAAGAAGACCTGCACAAGCAGGAAGAGCTAAGTTAAAAAATTCACACAAGAGTAGGCACAAAAAGACTCAACAAAAAAAGTTACAAGAACAAAGCAAGAGCATGAAAAAAAAGCTACAGGACATAGCTACAAATTCCACTCAAATAACCTCAGGCTAAGAATAAGTAACACAGAAGATTCCTTCACAAAAAACATCAATGAACTAGTTCAACTCAGGTAACTATTGTTGAAGCACAACCTTCAGGAACATCTATGGGATTAGGGTCAACCCAAGAAAAAGTGCAAGAGGGGAATATTAGTAAATGACACTTTGAAAAAAAATTGAAACCATTTATTCTTGACCCAATCAACAATTCAGTATAAGGCAACTCCACTAGTTCTAGTGTCTGATACTATCTGGTGACTTTGTCTTGAGTCAAGATAATTGTTTAAGTTTGGGAAGGTGTTGGTAGTAAGATATGAAGCAAAAGTCACATGTATATGTTTGTAACTTCAAAAGGTGACAAGTGTGAAATAAAACATATTTTGTATAATATGGTCTCAGCTAAAATATAAGAATTTGTAGAAGTTGAAAATTCTCCTTGAATGTGGAAATGAAAGGCCTCGAAGGCATAGAGTGAGATCCTCCTCGTAACTCTATAAATACTCTATTTTTCAAAGAAGAATATTGATCATTGATTCATGAGTTGTAATACAATAATAGGATCATTACATGGTTTTCCTCGAACTTTTTGGTGTTAATTATAATTTGTGTGTGTAACTTTTCTCATATTTTATACATCTTTCCTTTGAATGTATGTGTTATGTTTATTGAATATGAATGCTCTAAATGGTTGAAACATTTATAATTTAATGCACACTAATGATGAATGAATTTGTACTAAGGTGCCCTTGCTCTATGAATACATATATTATGCATATTCAAATCTTGTAGTAACATATCACCGATTACAACAATTGTCATGTCCTGGTGGGCTTTCACAAGGATTATTTCTAACAATTTCCAATAAGAGTGTAATTGGAGGTGTTATTCTGAGATTTAAAATTGATGGATAGTATTGGCTCTAACTGTGGGACCAGATTCCCTAGTGTAATGTAGGATAATTCTAGATTCTTTTATGACTAAGGCCTTATCCTCTCTGTAGATCCTTATGGGAAACATATCACAAATGTTCCTCTACCCTAATATGGCTAACTGGTAGATAGTTCACCTATTTAAATAGCATGGAAAATGAACACCCACTATAGGGCCATATCATTGCTTTGAAAAATCCACCTATTTTCTTGCTCACCTATCTACTCAAAAAAATATAATAAGGGATTTTCTTACCATATTTAACTTATAAGAACAAGGTACTACTTACTGCATGGTGGCTTCTTGAAAGGGATTTCTAATGCTTCGAGAAGGAACCAAGGTGGACTCTACACATAAGAAATGTGACAAAAATGGTTCATGCCCTTCAATAACTCCGACACTATATTTTAATTGGTTATTTATTAAATTTAGAGTTCATTAAAAAGTGACATAGGTTTCTAGTTTAATTTCATCAATGAGTTTTACAAGCATTTTTAGAAGTTCAAAAAAGTACAATGGAGCGTATAAGGCTATTAGGTTGAGAAGTGGGTGTGTGACTTGCATGAAACATGTGACACTTTGCATTTTGTCTTGAATTATTAAAAATTTGGATAAGCCATTTCTAAGAAATTGGGGTATGATGAGGATGATCTACATCAATTTTTTGACTAGTCAAAAAATCAATTGGAGATACTGACTTTGAGATCTACAACAAGAAGTTTGAGCCTTTCAAGATGGTTGGGAGAATAGAAACCTTTGTTTAAAAAAGCATGTTGATTTTTCTAAGAGAGTTTAGATGACTTCTCTGACAAAGTTTAGAGCTTCGTCTAGATATGTAGCATAATCAAAGAAATAAATTTTGTAACATAGTGAATCACTATAGGCATATTGTGGTACAAATTCCTTAATTATTAAACTTTTATGGCTTCAAATGCATGTGTATTTTTGTAATAATGAACCAAAATCGAAAGAACATTTTGAATTCAAATTTTTCATTACTCTGAGATTTGTGGAAGATGTCATGCTGAAGTCCTTATGAATTTTATTCAATATGAGGACTCGAAATGTTTATCGTTGTTTATTCGTGAAACATTTTAACTTCAACAGAAAATATTCATATTAATTTTTTGGATTGCAAATTTTGTTAGAGATACTAATTCTTACTTTCAAACAACAGGATTTAAGTACTGCAAGAGACCTCATATCTATTGTAGATGTATTTACATTACTATTGGGTATTAGGTATTGGATTCATGCCATATCCTCTTCAGCTCCATTGGCCATTCTTCGATTCTAATAGACATTAATTGGATTCATGCCTCGCTTGACGGTATCTTTGACATATCTTCCTTCTGAGCTCTTCATGAAAACATGTTGCCAGACTATCTTGCCTCCCTGGTAACTGTTTCGCTTCTTAGTTCGCCCCCCCAGAAAGTGTTCACCGTGAAACTCGTCTATCTTCAGACAGCTCGCAAACACAAATCAGTCTTAGCACTGTCTCCTCAAGGAAATGGTTCGGAAAAACAAATCATTTTTCTTTAACGTGGTCTAAATTGCTCGACTGTTGGAGGTTTTCCATACTCCATGCATCGAAAGCACCTAACACACTTCCTGTACCTTCAAGCTTCAACGGTTGGCACAAATACATCCTTCATTTTGCCTTAATTTTCTTTAGCCTCGACCCTTTCGCACATCACCCGCCTCATGAGAACTGCCGGCGCTTCCTTCTATGGGAAATGGACATAATAATACATTCCAACCGATTTATAATTCATCACTTCCCTTAGTTCTCTTCTCGATGATCCGGTCGAACCTTTCATTTGACTTTGTTGTTCATTTTTTAAAAATCTTTCAAGTGCCCTGTGATTTTTAAGAATCACAGTCATGAAGCAAAAGGTGAAAGGATTCCATTATTTCTCGGAGTTGTTATAGGCTACACATTCATAATCAGTTTTTTCCACTAACATGGGGACGTAATAAATGTGCTATTGCCAAGCCAAGGGAAACAATTAAATTTTAAAAAACAGTCGTTGGAAGCCCCTCGATGTTATTGAGAAAGTGGACTCATGTCTATACTAATTGTGAATATCTTAATGTTGTTAGGATTGTCCAAAAATACAAAATAAGGGATCTAGAATATGACAACAATTTACCTAGAGTTTTGTACAATGTTTTGGTATAAATTAGGGACATCTTTAGTACGAATGATAGAAAAATGGATTGGCCAAGTCAATATATAGATAAATGGATAGAGGAAATTTTGTACAAGAATCAAATGTATATGCACAAGTTATGTATGTAAATTATATGTCAAAATTGATGTTAGGTGTCTAATACTAAATATATGTGTCTATAGCTCCTCCATATACCATGTGTTGTTGCAACTCTACACAAAACCATTATCTATCAGAGTTCTCTTGTTGACACTTTCATGCCATTTAATATACTAGGTGGCACACTCCACACTTGCACCATGTAAGACCTCTTTGTAGCTTGCCATGTGCCAGATCCAACCGTCACTCTATCAGGGAAGATGTAGTAACTTCGTAAATAGCTCTCCAATAAATTTTTTTAGTTGTAACAACCACCATCGTACATTTACATATATAATGGAACCAAATTTGACAACTAATTAGTTAACACCAAGCTAGCAACCTAGGATTTTTATGTTTGCACATCAATATATTGATAGAACTGACAGCCCGAGAGATCATGCATGAACCCAAAAAGTAGTTTTTTAGAATTTTTTTCTAGCACTCAAACACATGCATTCCTATGTTCTTTCACACTAGTGTGGGTCATCAATAAGGATGTATTCCCCTTTCGATAAAAGAGCTCACACTCTTAGCCTTACTAACTCATTGTACACATTTTTATTTTTCCTAATTCTGCACATTGAATAAAATTTATATTCTCACATATTAGTCTTCCTCTTATCTCAAATATGTTTGGTTAGAGTAATCTAAGTGATAGTTCCTACACTCCACTACTTATCTTAAAGTGTGGCTTTGTCCACTGCACACCTAGTCTTGGGCACCGTCATGTAGATCAACTCCCCTTGCAGATCTTGCTAACTCACAACTTTTTAAAATTTCTCCTATCTTCTCACCATTAAAATCTTTCTCTTTTACATTAGCTAACCCCTTGCAATATGAAGCTCTTTTACTATATAGATGCATATGAAACCTTTGCAAATTCTATTGCAAAAGTTGAGACAATTCATCTTCAATCTATCAAATAATTTCCAGTTTCATTGTGACTCCTTGATTTCCATCAGTTACACTCTGCAAGATTTCAAGACCATTTCTCTTCATCTTACATTGACACTCAACATAAAATCATAATAAGGATCAAACTAGCACATGTCTATATAAGTGAGCCACTATACAGAAACGATTATCTTCTAGGTCTCATTGCATAATACTAATCATGCATCATATAGGTTCATAGCAAATTTGTGTCCAATATTTGGTGTTTTGCCTTGATCTTAAAACTTCATAACTCACATCAAAACCATAGTAGCTTTATCTATAAACCTTAGTAGATTGGAAGAACCAAGTATCACATAGTGAAGGAGACACATGTACAAGCTTTGCATAAAACCTTTCCAACATGAAGATGTGTGCAAGTATTTAAACTTCGCAAGTCCTCACTGAGTTGGTAGAGAATTATAGAACTGAACTGCTATGCAAGTTACTCGGTCTCTAAAGAGTTCACCATTTATAAAAATTGCATATATCTTTTCAAGTTATCATGCATAACTTGCAAATATTTACAATACAAGGTTGTGCAAGACTTTTTAAAATATGTAAAGCATGAGCCTTTGCTCTTTTGAGACTCTATATTGTGCACATCAGAATGTTGGCTGAAAATAACTTTGTATGGCCACAAAATTTGTTTAAAATAACTCCAAAGCATTGTACATGCACTAAGAGCCACAAAAATTGTTTATTATGTAATCTAATTATTTTTGTTAATACATGATTTATTATGAATCCGGATGCACCTGTATTAACTTTCATGATATTATCTTTACCACTTTACAATTGAACAATAGAATTAATCATAGCCTAGCACTTAACCCCTTTACTAATACAATGTATTAATTCTAGTCATGAATGAATACCATCATAGTAAAAAATTTGTCATTTCCCTAAGGATTTCATGCTGACAAACATAGGCGTATAAGAGCAAAGAAACTTTACATGTAGAAATGTAATCATGATAGTTTCCTAAAACTGCACTTAAGTTACAAACTTACACTCATGACACAACTAAATAAGAGTTTTCATTTTATAAATATAGTCCTAACAAATTAAAAATAAAATTATAGAAAAAAGTAAATATGGAGGAGAGAAGGAGAAATCATTCTACTATGGTTTTTCATGGTTTGAGTCTTCCTGCTTGCATCTTTTGCCTTTTGTTTTCATACCACTAGGACTGTAAGATTTTTTAGGGCTCAAACACATTAACTAAACTTAGCACACTTCCCTTTGTGTGGGCAAGCCCTATATTTATGGCTTCTCCGTGCTTTACTACATCTAGTAATATAAGAGACAGAGTTAATGATGCCTAAATGAGCTCAAAATTTTATTCCAAAAGTATACAATGAGGTAATCCCTCTGCCCCCTCCCTCCAGAGGTAAGTATTCATGTTTTTGTTATTGAATAATGTTTTAAGTGGTATGAAAATTTCTATATTATTTTTTATTTTGTTGGTCGCATCCCCTTAGAGGATTACCTCTATAACTAGCTCTGCAACCACTAGGATCCACTAGGTGTCCATGTCTATGTAATCTGAAACCTTACCAAAGGTTTCTTCTTTTTTACCTTTAAGGAGCCCTCTGAGACACAATTGATTCTTGTGAATTATAATGTTTGGTTCTTTCACAACCAACTTATGATTTTGTCTCCATGGTCCCATGATTTTAAGGTTTCTAATAATGTCACCCTTTATGTCCCTGTTTGGGTGGAGCTTCTTGGTCTACCAATCCACCTTTGGGATTTTATCCCCTAAATTTTCATTCCCATAGGATCCACGGTTATGATTGAACCAAATAGGTGGTTCTCCCCTTGCCCTAAAAAATAATTATGTGTGGATGTTGACCTCTCCAAGGAGTTGAAGAAGTTCATTGAAAATCCAAGTTGGATTGGTAGAAAAATCTAGCTTGATCACTTTATGATGTCAGAGAAAAATCTTTTTTCCTTTTCCATCATTAATGGTTAGCCTATCAACATCCAATCAAGTATTATTTTTTTAGGCCACTCACCCATCTCCTATAAGTTAGAATGGACTTTCAGGTAGTATAATCTACCATGCAATTAGTTTATTATGAATACCTCTATGTTGAGTCACATTGGTACCATTTGACTCATCTATCGAATATAGAACTTGGCCCTGCAACCCCCATATACCACCAATTAGATTGAGTGGTGGAATGAGGCTATTATGCACACCACCTCCTTCCTCTGCCACCATGGTAGACATGTCACCCAGATTCACAAGCATTTGGAGGAAGCCACACTCAATGAATTCAAATAGATTTATGCCTCCCTTGAGACTGATGATTTTAACATATAATTGTAGACACTAGTTTCCTCCCTCAAACACCACCTCAAGGTAGTAGTAGTTATGCAACCAAAGGCACCAAACTTTACACCTAGTTGCATTGGCTCAAAATTGGTGACAAAGCCTCCAACGAGTTTTTCAAAGCACTAAAAGCCAAGAAAGCTTGTGGGAAAATTAAATCCATTCAAGTGGCTCAATCTGACTTACGTGCCAATCTGATATCTCCTTAGCCTTTCTTAAGAATTATAAGCAGGTTTACCATGCCCAACCTTTCATAGCTACATGGTCCCAAGCTCTTCAGAATTGCCTTGATGTGGTGCTTTACAAGCTCAAGTTAGCTAATCAGTGGCTCTATGATGCCCCACTCATATTTTAGGAGATTACAGAGGCTTTGAACTATATGAGCAATGACAAATCCCTCAGACTTGATGGCTTCCCTTATGAATTTTACAAATCCACTTGGGAGTTCACTGGCCCTGACTAGTTATAAGTCTATAAAGAAGCCTTATGAAATCAGTCTCATGGTCCCATAATCAATTAAGGAAATATCAAATTTATTCTCAAAGCTAGAGATCCTGAGCTTCTCACCAGCTAGAGACCAATAACCATGCTCAATGTCTCTTACAATATTCTCACCAAAGACCTCACCAACTGCATTTGATTGATCTTTCCTGCCATTATTAAACCAGAAAAAATGAGATTTATTAGAGGCAAATATATTTTGGATAATGTTAGTTTAGTCTAGGAAGGCATGGCTTGGGCTCATTCCTCTCTTTAAATAACTATCTTCCTAAAGCTGGACATTAAAAAGGCTTATGATAAGATTGAGTGGCATTTTATTCTTGCCTAGCGCAAGGATCTTGACTTTGTCCCCTATTTCATTTATGCACTATAGACCTTGCTTCATGATGCCTCTGTCTACCTTACTATTAATGGGCATCAAACCCCGAAGATCAAACTCCAACACTCTATTCACCAAGGTTATCCCCATTCTCCAACACTCTATGTTTTAGCCGTTGAAACCCTGGGTTAGCTTTTGGCTTTTAAGGCTTTGCAAGGGCTTGTTCGTAGAATTGTGTTTCCCGATCACACCTCTCAGCTCATCAATGGCCACTTTACAAATGACACCTTTCTCATGCTTAAAGTGTAAGAGGCCACTTTTAATAAAGCTATGCAATGCCTAGATATCTTTTGTCTAGCTTCCAGCTCTAGCATTCAATGGAGGAAAACTCAGTGCTTTCATCAAAGCATGATTCCTTTGCCTGAGTGGCTTAAGAAGTTTAATTGGAAGTGGATTGTTTGGGGGAACAATTCAAGTTTTTGGGTATCCCCTTCAATTTTGATAGCTCACCATCCAAGATTTGGCAATATGTCCTCAATAGGATTGAAAGGAAGATTGAGTATTGGATCACCAAACCATTTTCTCTTGTGGGCAAGTTCTAAATTTGCATCGAGATTTTGCCGGCCACTCATGTTTACTATTACTCTTGTTGGGCCCCCTCTAAAGCCTCTTATGATAATCTAGCCAAGCTTCTTTGAAATTTCCTTTGGGACAATTCTAACAAGGATCAAGGTTTTCATCTAGTGGCCTAGGATATTTATTGCCTTGTTCATGAGAAAGGCAGCATGGGCATCATTGACACCTATTGACAAAGTATGGCCTTGTGCACTAAATGGGTTGTTTGAATTATTGAGGATAATGAGTCTTAGAAAATCATTGTCCGCCATTATATCTCTTTAGGCTCTCCCTATGGCAAAACTAATTGGAAGAATATTGGATTTCAATCCCTACTCATCACTAATGTGCATGCTAAGATTATAGGCTCCTTTGTTGTTAAAAGTATCTGGTAGGCTTTCAAAGTAGTCAAATCCCACTTGAAATGGATAGGGGATGGCTTTTGCATAGGTTTATATTTTAATGATCATAGCTTATGGTGGTCTCCTATTCCCACCAACTCTTCTATCCCCTGGCTAAATTACTTGGTATTAAAGTTCTAGATTATTCTGCAAAGGAATTTGCACTATCTGGGACTTGGTTACTTCTAGAGACTAGATTCCTTGGCATGATTTAAAAAATAAGTTTCAATTAAATAGTGTTGACTTACCTTTCATCCTTCACATTTAGGTATTAATCCCTGATGTTATGCTTCATAAGCTTGGCCTTTAGCCTCTTAAGCTTGGTGGAAACACTAGAGATGGAATTGTGATACACATTTTAATGGCTACTCTCTTGGGATTCTTTATTAGGTGATGAGTCCATTCTTCCCAACTCTTGACAAACTCAATAGATATTGGGGCATTCAATCCTCTCCCAAGACTTGGATCGCCTATCTGGATCGTGTGTGGCACCTTGGCCTAAAGCCCAAGATGGCTCATTTTGATGGTATTGAATTTACTAGGGGCTTCCCCTTAGTGAGAGGTTGCCCCACCTCTGCATTCCCCAGCCCTTTTGTTCGACTTGCAAGCAACCAAAAACTTTCAAGCATCTATTCTGGTTTTGTCCTAAAGCTCAATCTGCCTGGAGATGGATTCATTCATTATTTCAACCCTATCATCTTGAGCCTTTCTCCTAGCGATAGGTGCTTTTTGGGGACTTTTCTAATTAGTCATCTTCTATTATTTTTCTCTGGCAATTTTTTCATGATATCATCCTCTTTCAGTGTTAGAAAGCCAAAAAATAATGTGATTTTTAATCATGAGGCATGTGGAATTTTATTTTTTGTTAATGAAAATGTTATTGTTATTTCATCGATTTACTTGCAGATCCAAGCTCAAGTTGAGAAGATGGCATTGGACCTACGCCACCTGCAAGAGCTCCTTGACTATTGGGGGAGTGCTTCATGTACTATGAGCAGAGTTCCGTCAGATAACCCACCCCACGGTCCACCACCACCTCTTCCTAGGAGACATAGAAGCAGAAGTTGGTCCCAAAGCAAGGGCCACTTTTCACCTCACCCCCCACAAGGTGGTTGGAGCTCACAAGGAAAATCTGATGTTGGTCTTGCTTAGTAGTTTCTAACAAGTGTTATTGTTCTTGTGTAACCCTCTAATGGTTGGCCAATCACTATTCATGATGACCTCTTGGATGGCTGGAATGCTTCGGAGATCCTCAACGTGAAACTGCCTACTTGGTCGGCGCTTCCTAAGGATGACCCTCCGCCTCCACCTCTATGTGTTTAACTATTTGATTGGTTATTTGTAATTGATTTCGTCATACTTTGATCGACTATTTTGTAATATTTTGAATCGATTTCTTCCTTTGACATGAAATTTGGACTATGATTTATCTGACTATCTTACTTTATAACTTTCTATATTATATTTTATTATTTGATATAATATAAAACATTCCAATAATAAAATTAAATTAAAAAAATCAAAATATAAATTCCTTTTAAAAAATTAAATTATAAAAAACATTATAACTTCTCCAAAAACAATAAATTTTAAAAAACATTGTAACTTCTCTAAAAACAGTGTCACTTCTTTATTTATCCTATCATTAACATTAACATTGCATTGACAACCACACTAAGTGATTTTGAACAATTTAATGAAATGGAATTTTATAAATAGCATTCAAGTGCTTGATTGTAAGCCTCTTTCCATCATGTTTTTACTATATAACAAGTTATTAATGGAATCTACTCTGCAATTATAATCTCAATAAATAAGAGGGGATGTTCAAGAAAGGAAGTGGTTGCCTCTTAATGCAGCAATCAAATTCCTTTGGAACCCCCAAAAATATATTATGTGCTGCCCACTCTCCACTCATATTTAAAAGTGTATTTGTTCAGATTGGCTATATATAATGATGACCCCTGTATGCTCTGTTAGCTTTATAGTGGTCATCAATATATGTGTGACGTGGTTTGGCATAGAGCATTCTATTAATAGGGAAGCATGGAAACCTTGAGTTCAAGTTAAGTGGGAGTGGGGGGCTTATGGCGACTTATAACGACCTGTCTCTATTTAAATGGAATGCATTCAATTGAAATACCCAATCTAAAGCTGAGAGGGTTTTAGAATAAATATAATAAATGCTGTTTCACAACCACTAAGTCGGTGGCAGATTTGGTGTTTGGTGTGACCATTTAGAAAAAAGCAAAGAGCATGTTAAAAAAACATGACTTGTCTTCTTAAAAAATATAGTAATACATAATTAATTCTAAAAATATAGTAATATATAATTAATTTTATAAGTTCAACTAACAATATTGTAATATATAATTAATTTTATAATTTCATGATAATTGATTATATAAATATAGTAAAGAGTCAATAAATTCAATCAATTGATAGTAAATAAATTAATTTTAAATTTTTCTATCAATTTTTTATTTATTTCTAAATTTTAAAATAGTTCTAATTTTATTGGAATCAGTATCATCCATTTAAATTTGATTCAGTTTAAAATTTGTAAAAATTTATAAAAAAGAATCATTAAACTCATGCAATTTATATGAATGAAATTGATAAAACCTATCCATATTTATAATTGATTTGTATATAATTTTATATATTTAAATAATTTAAAATCAAGAAATAAAATTATATGTTAATAATAAATTATAAAACTAAAAATATAAATATAATATTAAGCATTTGTACTATAATATACAATAAATTTAAATTAAAATATCTTTAATCAATATAATTTTCAAATTAATATATTTATTATCTGAAATAAATTGAAAGTTTGATTCCAATTGTCATAGTCAACATTCCATATCTATACCTTATTTGAATCTAATCAATATTAAAGATAAGATATGGTTTTAAAACACTATAATTGTGCCATGTAACAAACTCAACTTTTGTTTCCTTTACTTAATATTTCGATAAATCATTTAATATAATTTTTAAAATTATTTTATTTCAACGATTAACCTATTAAATTATTAATTGAATGAAAATCGTAAAAGGTGAAAATTTTCACAAACAAAATTTATTTCAAAATGATGCATTTGTAAAATAAATGTATTGTTGTTTACATTTACAAGTTTTGAACCTTGTCCCAAAATTGTGTGAAGAGTTGGATTGGATTGGTTGTTGGACATCAATTCATTTGTCATAGATATATCCCAAACTACTTCATTGTGGTTTGTAAGGCATGGATTGGGTTAGGCATTCACTTGTCAAAATATAAGATTGACTTTAAAATGTCATATGATACAATTTAGTGGTGGTTATTTTTTTTTAAATAAATATTTCAAGTTTTAAGTTTCAAGTTTCAAGTTTTAGATATAACTTTGTGAAAGAGACTCAAAATTTTAATCATTTTTAACTATTTTTAGGCATAAATTTTAAAAGTATGAACTTTTCAAATTTATTAAAAAAAAAATTATAAATATATTATATTTTGATATAAAATATTTTTTTATTAATTTATTTTTTTTAAATACAAAATATTTTATAAATTTTAATTATCTAAAATATAATAATTTATAAATTCACTCACTGTTATTTAAAAATAAATTACTAAACATGTATTTTTGTTAATTTATTGAAAGCTTCTTTCTCCTCACATATTAATAAATTTTATATATAAAATTTTTTAATTAAAAAGGAAATAAACAAAAACAAACCTTAAAAAAAAAACTTTGACTAAACTTTACCTTAACTCCAACAAGTTAATTTATTGAAAGCTTCTTTCTCCTCCCATATTGATAAATTCTGTACCGAATGCCCTTGAATTGAAAGGAAAACAAACAAAAACAAAACCCAAAAAAAACGCTTTGACGTAACTTTACCTTGATTATTAAAAGTCAATTCGTGTTATATACTGGCCTTTTGAACAATTGTGGAGAAGTCAAGTCATACCGAACAGTGGACGCCAACAGTTAAGAAAGTGGTATGCGTCACAGTTGATAATCAAGGCAAAAAATGAATGCGCCGGACCTAACCAGTTGAAGTAGATGAATCGACGTGATCTTACCGAACTATTAATGAAATTCATCAACTGACAGACTGCACATTAACACAGAGTTAGGTATAAATTCTGCGTCCGCAAATACTTACCTGCAATATAACATAGAGTTTTCATTATATTCTTATGGGGCTGCTCCTGACAATCTTTTCCAGCTTTCATCGGATTCCAAACATGTGGTTCCGTGATTCGAGCATGGTAATAATCCTCTTCTGGGTGGCTGCATACGGGTGGTTGATTTATTATATGTGGAGGCCTCGAAGAATTTTCATGGTGGGATTTTCGTGCTTCAAGCCTGCCGATGACACCAAATGTAACTACGAACTCGCAGAGTATTTCGCAATGAGGAGTGAAAAGTTTGACGAGGAGAGCATAAATTTTTTGAGGAGGATTTATCTGAACTCAGGCATGGGAGACGAAACATATTTTCCTCCATTTATTTTCAGAGAAAATCCAGTGGAAAGCCTGGAAGCGGCCCGAGAAGAAACAGAAACAGTAATGTTTGGAGCGGTGGACGAAGTGTTTCACAGCACCGGTTTGAATGGCGGCGATATAGACATCGTCGTTGCCACGTGCAGCATGTACAGCGCGGCGCCGTCTCTGACTGCCATGCTAATTAACCGCTACGGGATGAAAGAGGAGGTGAAGAGCTTAAATCTAGCAGGCATGGGGTGCAGCTCTGGAGTTATAGCGGTAGACACTGCCAGCGACTTGCTCAGAACGCGCACCCACAGCGGTTATGCTCTGGTTATAGTCACGGAAAACATAACTCTCAACAGCTATTACGGCCGCAACAGATCCATGCTGGTCACCAACTGCATTTTCAGGGTGGGCTGCGCCGCTGTGATATTGTCAAGCAGGTCAGGGGATAGAGCCCGGGCGAAGCTGGAGCTGGTTCAGTCACTCAGAACGCACAGGGGCGCAGATGACAAGTCCTACAGTGCAGCTTTCCAGGAGGAGGACGAGGACGGAAGCGTCGGGATTTCGCTAACCAAAGACTTGATCAGGGTGGCCGGTGAAGGGCTGCATGCTCATATCAAATCCTTGGCTCCGCTGGTGCTTCCATATTCAGAACAGCTTAAATATTTGTGGTCTATTGCGGCCATAAATATTTTAGGGATGCAGTCGATGAATCCTTACATTTCAGATTTCCGCCAGGCTTTCGAACATTTCTGTATTCATACCGGAGGAAAGGCTGTGCTAAACGAGATCAGCCGCAGCCTTAAGCTGAGTGAATATTTAGTGGAGCCTGCGCGTATGGTTCTGCATAGATTTGGGAACACTTCCAGCAGCATGGTGTTCTATGAATTGGCGTATTTTGAAGCGAAGAAAAGGATAAAGAAAGGGGATAAAGTATGGATGATTGCATTCGGCACTGGATTCAAGTGCAACTCCATTGTCTGGAAGGCTATCCATGATATGGAACCTTCTAAAACTGGCAATCCCTGGATGGATGTAATCCATAGATATCCTGTTTCTTAGTTTTGTTCATGCATATCTATTTCTTTATTCATACTGTTACATAGGTTTGTTCAAACTTGACATGTTTCCTCGAATAAGGGCACCAAGATCCAGTCATTGTGTTTCTATAACAATATTGAAAGCGATTGTACGTGACTGAGCAGCCGTGCTTTAATCTGGCGCCCGGCTCCTAATAAACCGCCAGCCTATAAGTGTGCGATCTTTGCACGTAATAAATTATTAAGAAAAGCAGCTCCTTTTCTATTTCTGTCCTTATAGCGTAAAGTTGTCGGGTTACATTTCTTTTTTATTTTTTTAATTCTTTCTATGATTGACGCTAAAAGAACTAGAGATTTATTATTGGAACAACTTTGAACATAATGTTATTATATAAAATTATAAAAGTATATACGGTTATATAGAATGTATTTAGTTAGTATTTATGATTCAGATTTTATGTTCGAGGATAAAAAGTCATATCAAAGTATAGAATCAAGAAATAAGAAACAAATCTAGACAAGACATGGTACTCAAAACCACATTACATCAACGAAAAAATACTCATAATGATATAATAATTTATAAGAGAAATAAGCACAGACTGTCGCACTTGAGGGAGGAGGTGAAGGATCATCCTTGGGTGGCACAGTAGTCCAAGCAGAAGGAGGATTTAGCACCACCCAGCCATCTAGGGGGCCCAAAGTCATATCTATTGCCTATCCATTAGTGGGTTGAGTCTAAGTAGTAGTGCCAACAAGAGAACCCCTCTGGGAGGGAGTTGTCTCATATTTGTCACACAGTGGCAGTGACCACCATCCCCCATGTGGGAATCGAGGGAGAAGTGGTTGCGACTACAGGGGCGATTTCTATTCCCCTTAAGAGGTGGCAGTGACAAACCCTGGGGTGGGGCATCTGGCGGGATGCAGTTCACTGTGTAGGGATTAATCCCCAGTGATCCAATAGCTCCTACAGATGACGAACCTCTACGGCAACTTTCTCAATTTGGACTTGAATCTGCATGCAAGTTGAAGACATAACAGAAACCTTGTCATTAATAGAAAAGAGACAAGATCATTCAACATTGTTAAATAGAGCATTATTTCTGGCCTTCCATAATTGGAACATAATCACATCTCTAAAAAAGTTCCATAAAAAAAACAATAGTAGCAAGCTAGTTGGTCGAATCCCCAAGCAACACAAGGCACCAAGTGAAATGCTCAAGGTGATAACGCTGAAAGATTTTACAAATCCATTTCTAGGCGGACTGAGTTCTGGGGTAAAACCAAAAGAGATGTTTGAAGGACTTTAGGTACTGTCAGGCATGGCACTTGGGTTGAGCAATTCTAATATGGGAGAGTCACTCTTTGAGCAAAATACCTTGGTAAACTAAGCACCATAGGAAGTGGCTCAACTTAGGCTCAAAATGAGTCATCCAAATTCAATTGAGCTTGGCAAGCCACATCATGGGGGAGGAATTTAGACCCCATCACCTATTGAGCTTGCTAAGAGTTGAAGAGAAGGGACTCATGACTTAATAGAGACATCCCTAAGGAATAGTTTTGAAAATGGGTGTCATAATTCCACCTCCAATCCTTCCATCACGAGTGGCACACAACAAAAATTTTAGTGGCTTATATTTTAAAAAACTTGGAGATCACTAGGTGAATCACCTTCACACTAGTGGTGAATCAAGTTGGAAGGCATATAATAGTGTATGAAAATTATGAGGTAGCATGTGGCAAATGCAATTTGAGCAGGAACAACATTCCAAACTCTAATAGGAATAACTGACCAACTGCACAATGCAACCACCTGACTATATGAAGTAATTGCCCAACTACATGATGCAGTCATCCAACTACAATATGTAGTTATCTGATTATAGGATGCAGTCATTTGTTTACATTATGTAGTCATCTGATTTTAGGATGCATTCACCCAACTGCATCATCTAGTCTTTCGTCTGCATACTAGACCCCTCTAATCGCCTATATATAAGGCATCCACACACCTCATTTTCCACTTTTGGATTTTTTGCTCTGACCTCTAAGGTCTAGCTAACCTTGCTCTCCATCATCACCCTATTTTCCAAAGTATCGTATTCAACATCCATGGCTTCCTAAACCTCTTCTAGTGCAGGTCTTGACATCAACTCCTCTAAATAATGATTCAAAAATCTCATGTGCATTATGATCCTAAGACTTATCCAGCACAATGATACATATATGGATTGGATCAACCGGTGTAACTTTAGAAGGATTGTCTACATGCCACAATAAAAAAGAGAGACTCCTCTTCTAAATTCTTTGTTGTTAAATTTTGACAATTCTATATCCAAATTTACTCTTCACTTGAGCTTACATTCAATTCATTTAGAATCACTCTAGAGGACATCAATAGATTAATAGGCATGTTGTACAAGGATGTGGAGGAGGTCACAACGAAGGACACGCTAACCAATGAAGATGAAAAATATTTGGAATCTATTTATACACTACAACTAGATGGTAATATGTTATTCATTTTATAATTCATCAAAATTTTAGACTTGTTTTACATCTATTAATCATTATTTCTTAACGTGTTAATGTGTTTTTATTTATAGCTCCCCAAAGTCATGATAGAAGGGGACTTGAAGTAGTGAAAAATCCTTTTCTACTTGTTATGATTGAACTATTCCAGGCCAAATTTGTATTGTAGGGAAGTCTTTCAGACATTCCATACTAGGTAGTTGTTTATATTAGATTGTACTCTCAACAATCATGAATTTGATTCATGTCCATTCCTATCAAAAATAATTAGGGATGATGTGATTTATGCCATTGAAAATGAAAATTCTACATGTTACTCTACCAATTTTTGTATTACATTGTACAATGAGGCTTTTTACAACTTACGAGCCACACCTGTTCTAACAACTCTTCATCACCAAATATTTGTTGACTCACTCTCCTTTGAAGACTAGGAGGTTAGGTTGCATTCCACTATAATTATTTTTAAATGATTATATAGTTAATGATTTTTTTAAGCTAAAAATATTCTCATTATTTATTTCAAAAAAATTATCTCGGGTGATTTTAAAAAGAAATGTAGCAATAAAGGAACATCAACCCCATGAGGCAATCACGTATACAGATATAGAGGGTGACAATGAATCATCTTCAGTGCAACCATTACAAAATAAAAAATGCATGCAGAATTCGATTGTGGCTCCACTAGTTATTAGTCAACCTTCCACTCATGTTGTCAGTATAACTTCATACAAAATCTTAGTGTTGATTTCACAAACAAAAATAAGTTTATCTTTGTAATTCTTTAAATATATTTTATTTTTACAATGGCACAGTTTGTAGTGCAACCAACATTGACTGCAACTTCCAGAATTCAGTTTCAACCGTTATTACAAGGTGCATAAATTAATACATTTTTTATTTATTTCTGGACAAGAAATAGAATGAGATTAGAATATATGAAATTAATAGTGTTAATAAAGGATTTATCATTTTTTATTTTGAACCCAGTTTGCATGTCCTTCCTCTCCTCCTTGAAGGAGAAATTTCCAATTTTAACCACCACCACCACTAGCCCGCCCAATAAATACATGAAGAGGGAAATGTTTAACATTTACAATAGAAAGTGAGGGCACTGTGAAATTTGGAATGTCAGAGTTTCTAAGATTTTCACTTGGCAGTCTCCTTAGTATGTCAAGAACTACATGTCTTATAAATATTGATCTTTATGAGGAGTTCTTGGAGATTGATAGTGGCACCTTTATGGCTCATGCTATTTTTTAATCCTTGTGATATAATACATGGAACCTAGCCAAAAAATCAATAGAAACCAGAGTCTACACCTGACAGTCCACCTAGCACAAACACACCAGAGGACACTCCACAAAATGATGACCAATGCACTTTTTTTACAATTTTTAATTTATTGGCAGAGAGTACTTAGGCCTTTATTAATGATTGTGTTACTACTAACCTTGATGGATTAATAACATGGGAGTATAAGGGAAAAAAATTGATATAGGAAGTAAATACACATTTTCACAACCACAACCAACATGATATACTATATACAATGGTTGAACATCAGCATGCAAAAACTAATGTTTTATTCAACAAGGTAGTTTTTGGTACATTGCAGTGAGTAACAACTCTAATGATAATGTTCTTGATATAATGTTAAATAGGCTTGAGAATTAAAATGCAGAATGCCAAGCATACTTCAACAAATGGACAAAAAACAAAAGCCTTGTGGATATCGCTAATATAGAAAAAGAAAAAATCGTGGTAAGTTTTTATTTATTATTTTTCAATTAAATTTATTTTATAATTTTTAACTAATTAATATTGTTTGCTCATTTGCAGTCAAAATATAATATCAAGGTATTTTCATTGACATGCATTTAAAGAATGCATGTAAAAGTATATATGCGGCTATTTCTTTCAAGGAAAAACATGTTTTAATGAATGAGCAGAATAATACATTGAAGAAAATCATTAAAGAACAAGGTTTGGACTCTTAAATATTGATTAAAGAGAAAGTTGAAAAGGACACATCCATGTTTTCCCCTGGAAATGCTACTACACATGAAAGGGCAATTCTTGCAAATATCAATACCGTAGCAAAAGATCTTATGAAATCTAGGATCCTTTTAGAGGCCACTACTTCTAGTCAAGTGGATGCTTAGGCTAGTCATAGAATGCAGATAGACACCCAAGTGTTTTAAAAATAATGAGATTTCTACTTGGCATTGTATTTTTGTTTTATAAATATTATAAACTGAGGATTCAGATTGAGAGTTGATCCCAAACAATTTATTCTATAATTTTGGCTTCCACACTCTTAATGTTTATTTCTATGGATGTATAGTCTTATTTTTTTGAATCAATAAAATGTTTTAAGACATTAGAATTACAGTGGGTGATTATGTGATAATATCTAATAAATCAATGCAATATTCAATTGGTTTCTTGCAATGTTCAATATTATTTCTTTTGATTTAACAATGTATTTTTTTTTAATGGTGTGAAAAATGAAAAGGACATAATACTGAAAATATATTATTTTTAGAACTCACTATTTTAGAATGCTAAATATTACAATGTAAAAGTATGTGCAAAATTTTAAAAAAATCATAATAAGATTGGTAAGTCTAAATCAATTTAAAAAAATATTTTTAAATAAACAACATAAATTTATCACATGACTGCATTTAATTTAAATAAATTTCAAATACATACAAACTAAAATTCAGGTAACTGCAACAACCCTTTTGAAACTCGTGTTTCATCATAGGCATTTGTATGTACTATTTTAGAAGCATTTTCAAGGACTTCTTTGGTAGTTGTATTAGTGACTCCTCTTCTTTCAATGAGAGAACTCTAAATTGAAATCACTCTTTCATATGGAAATGCATCCACTTCATAACTGAAACATACAACCTCAAACGTGTGTCAATATTTTTATCTAATTTGTTCCTAAGTTTTGATTTAATAAAATTTAATGCACTAAATACCCTCTCATCTTATATAGACCCCAAAATCATTGTTTAGCACAATTTATACAATCAAAAATATTCACTAATAATTTCTTGCAGAGCACTGTTGGGATACAATTTTTTCCACAACGTTTTAATATCACATATTTATGTTGGTTCATTTAATGACCGATATTATTCAATCATTGTAATTTTGAGTTGACCATTTTGTTAGTAAATTCTTTTACAAAATACCCTCAACTTCAAATCCATTAATCCCTATAGGCTTACTGAAATGATTGATGAGAGCACCCATGTATTTGATAAATATATTATTTATTATTTATTCACCCTCTAAAATGTTCCAAAATATAAGATTCACCACTCCTATATCTTCAAGCAACTCATCCCTTTGAATAGGATCTCCAATTTCAGAAAATAAACTTTTTGAAATTTCTCTCAATTTCAATCATGTATGATATATTACATTATCATATAGAACCTGTGTTACATGTAGTTCTTTAATTTCTGCTCCATCCACATTAGTTCCTCTTTGGAAATTGTGAAGTGGTATCTCTTTTCCATTAATATATAAACATCATCCTTCAGTCAATTAAAACACCTTGCTACAAACCAGAACACTTATTACAATTCTGAATCAACTAGAAACACAGTCCATAAAGTAGGTAAGATACCACATAGGTTTGACTACTAAATAACTAGATGAAATGCCTTCTTTCTAACTATACATTGGTTTTTTCACAGACATATACTTCCAAAATACATCTAAATTCAGTTAAGTACAGTCTTAGCAACCACATTGTAGTCCTAAATAATATAAAGACTAATTTTGAATATCTGATTGGATGAAAATTAAACATGTAGCAAGGAGGAAGAATGGAGAGAGAGAAAATTGATAAAACATGAGCTTTGATACCAATGATAGGAAAAATTAGATGAAAGAAATAAAATGTTAATTTAGTGTGAACAAAAGTTATTGTATTACTTGAATGAAGAGATATTACAATATATATATAGCTAAACATGTGACTATTCATTTTATATTCCAAGAAGACCATTTATCTTCCTATATAGACTATCTATTTAACACCATAGGACAAAATATCTCCCACAATTATTCCTAGAATTAACATTATTATAAACAATAATATTACAATATCATGGGGTAAAATGGGGAATAACAAATTCATAGGTATGTTTCATAAATATTATATATTTACACATTATTCTACTCTTTGAGACACTCACTATATTTTAATGACATGTCTAATTTCTTATAAAATATGAGTTTCACTGGTTCACCCAAAATCTCAGAAGGGGAACATATACTAATCACTATATTTTATAATTTAAACATGTTTTTTGGGCAGTATAATGGATCTAAGGACTTTTGTTGCATGTGCGTGAAAAAGCATGGCATATAATTCATCATATTCAATGTTTTCAAATTGAAGACCCATCACCATATGACTACAAGGATTTAATTTCAACCCCCATTATATTTTATGACTCATTATTTTTTAGATGTGGGGGCCCATCACCAAGATTTAACATAGGGTTTCAACTCAAGTTTATTTTTTATCTCCTTTAATGGTATAATGAGACCATGGGACTTCCCTTGCATCTTAGAAACAAAGGCAGTATCTTGTTAGCAATTAGTTTCATATTTACCATTTAATACTTTGTATTCACCAATGTTTATGTGGGAAAGGTAAGCGTGGTCTTGTAGGGTCAAAGATGCAACATCTAAGCATTTAAAATTAGATCTAGATAGTAACATCAATGTCATATATATATGTTCTAATTTAAAGTTTGTGTTTACATCACCTACTTTATGGTTAACCATGCACCTCAAAGTGGGACAAAATGTAGACACTTAAAAAATTGCTTCTTGGTATTTATTTGACATTAATATATATGTTATGCACACTTGTCTATATATGGATTATTGGTCTAAATTTGGCATTATTACACCATTATATAAACTTTTGAAGCTAGAAATCATTTTTATGTCATTTACAACCTCCATATTCATCTTTAACTTATCTAGTTTCACTGCAAGGGCTAATTGTGATTGTATATTTATGTATATTTTGAGCGGTATGAAAAATTAGAAGGTAAAAGCAGTAGCTAGCAACTATCCTTATCTATGCATACCCTGAAACCAACCCTTGCCCATTTTATATTTTTAGGATTTTCTAATTTTAGGACAAGATTTGAAACTTGTAATTAGGGCAGAAGGAAAGTGGGAGTGAAGAGATTTGTTTTAATTTGCAGGCATAAACTAGGATGGTATAGTTTGACCAAGATTGTCCATATGATCTTGAAAGTGTCAATATTTTTTTTACAATCCTGATAGTATTATCATTTAGGTTTAGATTTGAAAAGTGCACATGTTCAAATGTTCATCTACTAGTATAGACATTTTATATTACTATACCATACTTGAAAAATGACTTAAAAAACCTTGTGACAACATCTAAGAAATCTAAGGGCCTTATATACTCATACATGTTTGATTGTATAATTAATTAGGCATTGTTTATTGTGTTTTACATGTTTAATGATGCTTAATTTGAAGTAGGTGTATTTCTATGCTTAAACTAACATCTATAAATATTTAATATTCATAATGATAGTTTTCACGTGCTTTCTCCCTCTGGGTTCAGTGCCAAGTAGATATAGCCACCCTATCCCTATTAATAAAGGATATTAAGAAACTAAATGTCCAATTAAATGTAGTCATCCTCATCCTAGTGCCTCGATCTCTAGATGGAGGGCATGTTATATATAATCCTCTAGAGTCCCTCTCCATCCTTATCCCCTTTCTCAATCTATTAATTGTGTCCATACTCTAGATAGGGGTACACTTTGTCAATGGAGTGTGTGGATGTCCTTGGTTGATGGAAATTACATGTAAATTTTTTGGAAACATATGTGAATAAAAAATTGTTTAATTTTTCCAAAAACTTTACATGTTATTTTTTGGGAGTGTGAAAACATCAAATCTCTAATACTTTAACATTAATTATCAAAATAAAAGACAGAACAAGTATGTTTTTGAAATGTTGGCTTGGATTTATTTTTAAAGAAGACATTATTAGGTTGATATCCATATGAAGCACTAGATGTCTGTAGAGTTTTAGGGTTTCCCCATCCTCCACACCGTCGATCTATCAATTAATCTAGGTGAGATTTATTCTATTTTGAAAGTGCATTTATTGTGTTGAGTTAGGCTGGCCTTCCACCCTTTAGGTGATGTTTCCTTCCATTTATTAAATGGATGCCACCACCATTTCTACATCATTTGATACAGGGATAGACAATGGGAGCCTTATAATCAATGGCACAGAAACAAACTTGAAAGTTTACCCCAAACGTTTACCATGAGGTATTGACTCTGACCTTGATACTCCTCTACTAGATGTGGTTATAAAATTACCAGAGTTCGATAAATCCTATAATTATTTTGAAAATTTACCTTGGTTGCTTATTTTGTGGGTTGAGTCCCTATGGAGAGCATGTTAAAGAAATAGGTTCACAACCATTGACAAGGCCATGGGGTGAAACTAGGAGTCCAAAACCTTACCAAGGGTTTCTTCCTATTTCATTTCACAAATCCAAAACACTGTAAAGCCATTGTTAATCATGGCCCCTGGTTTATATGCAACATTCTCTTTGTTTTTCTCATTGGACCTGAGACTTTCAAATCTCAAAACAATCTAAACTTAAAATCCCAATATAGGTAAAATTTATAGGCTTGCCTCTTCCTCTATGGAACTTTGTTGACAAGCTTATCAAGCCTTTGGGCTCCTTTATTTGCCATAAACAACATAAGTTCTATGCATCACATCCCTAGAGAAGGGACTGTGTGGAAATAGATATTGCCAAAGACCTCAAAGAGTTCATTGAGATTCAAGTAGGAAATAAATGATTCACATAGTGTGTGCTTTATATTAACCTCCCAAACACTTTTTTTCGATGCCAAGCTTCAGACCATATGATTAGAGAATGCCCTCTAATGATCCCCACTCTTTTTGCTCCTCAAGATAAAAGTGGGTATGATTTGAAACCCCATATCTCTAATGGGTGTAAAATAGTCTTTAATAGGAAGAATAATGTAGTCCATAGAAATGTCAAACCCTAGCTAGTTGTGTATCAGCCCATAGAGGGGCTAAGTTCCTCAATCTCTACTAGTAAAGTTCCTATGCCCATGCAAGTTAAATCCCCACTTCTCATTTCCTACTCCCCTCAAGTAGTTGCCCATTCTGTTTCTTCCTCATCTCCCACTCCTATGACTCCTTCCTCATAGCCCCTTTCAAGGGTGAATGATTCAAATTTAGAGTGTGGTCTTATGACCCTCAACCGTAAGGCTATTGTGTGGTGCTCACATAGTCCCTCACACTTTTTAAAGGAGGATTTTGTGCCAAACAAAAGGAAATCTATTTTACTTGAAGACTATGCCATTCTCGACTCAACTTTTAATTGGTTTGTATCCCTCTTAGTCTTATAGAGGGAAATGATATGAACATTGACTATTACCAATGATAGTTTTTTATTAGAATGTTAGAAGACTCACTGATCCGACATGTAAGTATACAGTCAAGAGTAGTTGTCATAATTTTTCCAAAATGAAATTTTTTACATGTAAGAAGTCAATTTTTTGATTTTCTACTTCATTTGATTACTTACACCATCTGGCACGAGGCCCTTTGTCAGGCCACCTATCATGACTCTAGCCATGGGCGAGTAGTCACCCTTTTGGAACTTGCTTTGTCTCAAAATATTCTCCTAGGGTTCCAACTCCACCCATCAGGTGGTCTGGACTCTTTTTGACTTTGGTAATTACATCATTAACCTGGTCAACTTATATGGCTCTAATGATGTGTGAAATGCACTTACTTTGGAGATGGTTGGAAAACTCTCTTTCGAATATGTAATGGATTATTTTTGGTGACTTCAACATGATTGCGTATAGTGAAGACAAAGAAGGATGTATCCCCATGAGGTGGTGTGTTAGAGAATAGGAGGCATGGTTCCATATGTGAAATAAATTTGGGTTTTTTAATCCCAACTACCATAGGAGGAGAGAATCAAATTCTCCCTGGGTCACTTGGTCTAATTTTCATCAAGGAGCAAATCGATTTATTAAGTGTCTTGATCATGCTTTGCTTATAGAATAAGACCATTCTTCTTCACTCATGTCAATGATCAGCCTATTTTTGTGATCCAAGACACTTTCTTATTTGACCATCATCCTATTTAATTCCACATTGAGTGGACTACCCCTTATGTTAAATCCCATAATTCTCAGTTTTACCTCAATGCTCCCCATCTCAAACATGAGTGGATTATGGGGCATATCATTAGAATTTGGAACCTGGCTCCCATACCCATAGGGGACATTGGCTGGATTGAGTGGTGGGCTAATTTAAAATCCCACACCACCTCTTTTCTCTAGATATATGGAAAACAAGTAGCTCTCTTTTGGTGGAATATTCATAATGCTACAAGTAGCTCTCTTTAGGTGGAATATTCATATGGAAAACAAGTAGCTCTCTTTAGGTGGAATATCTTAGGGTTTCATAGGAATTAAAATTTATGCCTTTAATCCCTCATTTGAAGACTCAAGATACCATGTGGATACATATTCTCTAGTCAATTGAGGCTTTCAAGGCCAGAGAAGCATAGTTTAGAGCACGTATGCATTGGTTGAAAGTTGGAGAGAAAGTGATTAGAGAAATATTCTCTCTCCTTTGTTCAAGACAAGCTACAAACAAAATAAAATCTATTAGATGTGCTTTAGATAGACTCACCAAATTACCTAACATCTTACAAGCTTTTGTGCATCACTATCATGGAGTGTTGGTTATGCAACCCTCCTCTCATGCTCATGAAGTTGCTCTTTCTCAATGCCTTGAATTGGTCCTATGTAAGCTCTCAAAAGCTCAAAGAGTTGTTTGTGATAGGCCCCTTAGCCTCAGCGACATTAAAGAAGCCATCATGTAGATGGTTACTGAAAAGACTCTAGGAGTTGATGGATTTCCCTGTGAATTCTATCAAACCCTATGGGATATAATTGGACCTGATCTTCACAATCTATTATGAAGTTATTTTATCCAATTCTTTAGGGCATCTCATTAATCAAGGTAACATCAAGTTCATTCTTAAGAATGGTGACCCTGAGGTAATTACTAATTGGAGGCCCATCACTTTGCTTAATGTTTTTTACAAAATCAGAGCTAAAGTTTTAGCCCTTATAATCAAGCATTTGCTCCCTTTGATTGTGAGAAGTGAACAAACGAGGTTTATTCAACATAGATACATATTGGATAATGCTATTACTATCTAGGAAGGTATAGAATGGTCTAGGATATCCAACGAGAAGGCTTCATTCATCAAGATTGACTTTGAGAAAGCTTATGATCGGATTAAATGGCCTTTTATGATAGCTATGCTTCAGGCTCTTGGGTTTGGCCCCAAGTTTTTTCACAGTGTTAATATGTTGTTTCAGGATGTGGGTGCTTGTATTACTATTAATGGTTCTCAATCCTAGAATTTTGAGCTTCACATATCTATTAGACAAAGGTGCCCCCTTGCACCTTCCCTTTATGTTTTGGATGTTGAGAACTTCAGTTATCTTTTGGATAGCCATGAGTCTAGGGGTTTGGTAAAGGGTATTTTTATCCCTAACTCATACTATTAGTTGATCAATGGACACTTTGTTTGCTCTTGGTGTTGAGTGGATCATCATAAGTTTGGAAGGAGATGAGGCCTAAAATATCTTATTGAGGCATTACATTGCTCAAGGCTGCTTGCTTGGCAAAATGGCTTGGCAAAGGATTGGTTTACACAGTGTTCTCATCACTCATGTGTTGGTTAAGATAGGGGGCACATTCATCATACAAAGTATCTAGAAGGCCTGGGAGAAAATCAAATATGACCTGATCTGGGTGGGGGAAGGGTTTATAAATGGTCTTTTTCTTAATTCTCAATCCCTATGGTGGTCTCTCACATTGAATTTCCATAATGTCCCCTTTACCATGGTCCCTTGGGTCAAAATCCTGAGGTTGTATACAAAGGGTATTTAGACGATTAGAGACCTCTTCTATAAGGTTACTCGGGATTGGCTTCCTTGGAATATGGTTAAGTCTAAGTTCAATCTAAATAAGGAAGATGCTGAATCAATTTTTGAATTATAGAGTTCCATATTTGAAGATTACTTACACAAAATTAGAATTTCCTCTCTTATGCCGTGGTGGAAGGATTGGACCTAGATAACAACTACATCATTTTGTCACCACTCCCCTAGGCTGGGTTATAATTTTTTGGCCCCTTAGCATATTGACATTGAAGCCCTCAACCATTGACAGTCTCTCAAATCTCTCCATCATGTCTGGGCTCAGAGGTTTGATAATATCTGGGTAGCTTCTATTGAGCCTAAAAAAGCCTACTTCTTTTGGTGTATTATTTAGCAAGGTCTATTTATCGAGGACCGACTTAAACACATGAGAGTTTTGAATCCCACTTGCTCAGCTTATCACCACCTAAAATCCATTAAGCATCTCTTTTAGTATTGCACTCATGCCCAGTTTGCCTAGAGATGGATTCATGCCCTTTCCAAACCCTTCAAGCTTGAAATGTTCACTTGGAAGATGGCTCTCATGGGGTCTCCTCCCTACTTCCTGCCAGATATATGAGATTCTCACAGATTTTTTGGACTAGTATTCTTTTTTAGATTTGGAAATCTATAAATAAAACATATTTTAATAATGAAGTTATGGAAAAAGGCTTTTATGTAACTAACAAAATAGTTGTGATTGATAATGTTACCTTCCATACTCAGATTCAAACAGATAATGTTCAGCTCGAGGTCCACCATCTGCAACTCCTGGACCATTTGGGGAATGTTCCTTGTGCGGTCAGCGATAAGTCTCTTGATCCACCTCCCCACCATTCCCTCGAGGGGTTAGGACGTGGAGAACGACATCATTAATCTTGTAGTCGACAGTCCCAAAGTTGGAGGAACACCTCTCCTCACTCTTGATATCCATCTCCTCCCTGAAGATCTAACAAGTGCAACAGAGACAGTGGGGGGAGCGACGGGGGGCACGCCACGTTGGAGCCCCCCTCTGCAAGATAAGTTTTTGCAGTTGGCATTGCCCAATTATCCTTCTAGACAGGGTTCTTAACAATAAAATGGTAGTTAAATTAGCTAGCACACTGATGGTTGGGACCCCATCCCCGTTGATGAAGACCCCCCAGTTCAGGGGTGGAGGGGACCCTCAAGATCTTCTGCCTCCTCCGCCTTCCCTTGCTGCCATATTCGTTACTGCTACTTAATGATTTCCTTGTTTATGCTCTTATCTTTCTTTCTTTTTTATTGATATGTACTTGAGTTAACTTAACCATGGTTGTTTGGTTGTTTGGTCGTTTGGTGATCTGGGTTGGACTTTACTCTTCCCAAAATTTCTTTAACTAAATTTAATCTATTTAAAATGTGACTTTTCTATCCATATTTTTGTATGAATAACAATATATTATATCTTATTATATTAATGAAAGTGTACTTTTCAATAAAAATTTATAGAAAGAAATAAAAAAATTTAAAAGAAATGTATCCTGCCAACTGTACGATCTACGTACAGAAAAAGAAAAGGAGCTGCTTTCCTAAATAATTTATTACGTGAAACAATCACACACTTACAGGCTGGCAGTTTATTAGGAGCCGAGCGCCTGATTAAGGCACGGCTGCTGAGTGAAGTACAATCGCTCTCAATGTTGTGATTGAAATACAATGACTGGATCTTGATGCCCTTCTTCGAGGAAACATCTCTAAGTTTGAACAAACTAAGAAATATCACAGCGGCACAACCCACCCTGAGCAAAACAATGAAAATTTAATTATTATAAAAGCTCATGCAGCCACCCAGAAGAGGATTACCATGGTCGAATCACCGAACCACATGTTTGGAATTCGATGAAAGCTGGAAAAGATTGTCAGGAGCACCCCCATCCTTAACAATATAATGAAAACTCTATATGTAGTTCAGGAAAGTATTTGCGGACGCAGAATTTATACGTAACTCTGTGTTAATGTGCAGTCTGTCAATTGATGAATTTCATTAATAGTTAGGTAAGATCGTCGATCCATCTACTTCAACTGGTTGGGTCCGGCGCATTCATTTTTTTGCCTTGATTGTCAACTGTGAGGCATACCACTTTCTTAACTGTTGGCGCCCGCTGTTCGGAATGACTTACTTCTCCATAACTGTGAAAAAGGTCATGATATAACATGAATTGATTTTTAACATCCTTTTGTTTTGTTTTTGTTTTTGTTTGTTTTCCTTTATATTCAAGGACGTTACGTACATAATTTATCAGTGTGAGAGGAGAAAGAAGCTTTCAATAAATTAACAAAAATTAATGATTAAGCTATAATTGTGTTAATGTTAGTATTTATTAATTATTTTAAATAGTAATGATTTATAAATATTATATTTTACATAATTAAAATTTATAAAATATTATTAATAAAAAACATTTTATAAATTTGAAAAATCCAAACTCTTAAAATTGATAATAAAAATGAATAAAAATAATTAACAATTTGAGGCTCTTACAATGTTAAATTATGTCTAAACTGTTAAAAAGAATATGAATGACCACTAAGTTGTATCATAGGCCAGTTCAAAGTCAATCTTATCTTTTGACAAGTGAAAGGCTAACCCAATCTATGCCGTACCAAACCACAATGAAAGTAGTTTAGGATATATCTATTACAAATGAATCAATGCATCATTCTCTCGGGGGTAAATAATAGGAGGCAATAATTTTTTTGAGCCAAGACCTAATGTTTTAGTTACAATTTTATTTGAGACATTGAATAGGGTGATTGGCGTCCTACATAAGTTCATAATCATTTTTTTAAAGAATGAATTTGATATTCTATGTATTTTTTTTTTTAAGTATTGCATATTTTTTATGGTTTAAGGATATATTTTGTGAATATTAAATCTTATAGTATTTCACAATGTTTGATATAATTTATTATAGAAATTATTAATTTTTAAAGTTTTAATATTTTAAATTATTTGATTAATTAAATGTTAGATCTATTATTAGAAAGATTATATTACAAGTTATTTGTTGGAATTTAGATAATTTACAATGTATTGAAGATAGTTTGAGAGTTGTCGTGTCCCCAATAGGATTGTAGACACTAAAAACTATATCAATAATTCTACATGTCGCAACATACCCTTTCGACCCCTTGCTCCCTTTCATTAAAACATTTCTTGACCCCCTTAAAAACCCATTTATCCCTACCCACATTTAGCTAAATTATTTAATTAATTTAGCTAATAAACTTATATTTAGACCTCACCCTAAAATCAAGTCCATCGCTAACTTATCGCCACCTTGCCCTAAGACCATTTCTTACCCTAAAATTTAAGTCCTAACCTCCTAAGACCATTTCTTGTCCTAACATTTACTCCCTAACCTCTCTAGACTATTTCTACCTACATGACAATACTCTCTTAAACCAACTCAGACCATTTCTAATGGTCTTAATTAGGCCAAAAATAAGTGCAAATCACTATTTTTAGCAAGTTGGACCTATTCTACCATGATCGACATCGGTCATCCCTCAACTGATGTCAGTTGACTAGGACCAACATCAATTACTTAAGACTGCCCATGACTTTTGCTCAGGAATTTGAAGACGTTGAGTCTGAGTACGAGTAATCATTTTCTTGTGAACTTGTGTGTGAACCAAAGAGCTTAACCATATAACCAAAGACTTTCCAAAAGCATAAAGGAGCTACACCATTGAGAAACTGAAAGTTTTAGCACCATTACACTGCCCAAATTCTTCCATGTTTCCAATCAAGTTCTCTTGACCTGCAATCTACTTCCAGGACAATACTGCTGCATCAGATAAATACTTTTTTTATTATTGATCAATTTCAAGGTTTCTTATCTTAGTATTTGTTGCTTTAGTATCTTCATACCTTCCCCATAGCCCCAACTAACTATGTTGAAGTTTTGCACTTTAACACCCCTATGCCATCCAACACCCATCAACCTTCCACACTCTTTTGAGCCTAAAACCTCTATTTGGACATTCCTGAGCTTCATTCCTACCCTCACGAACCTATCCAAACCTTTTACCAGCCCAACAATTCTTTAGAACCCTCCTTAAATATAACCTTTTTACTAAAGTTAAAAACTATTTTTTTCACAGTGATTGATGTCAGTTTTGCCTAACTGATGTCAGTTATGCTAAACCGACATCGATCCATAGAAGATCGACATCACTCTATGTGTAAAATTTTATTCTTAAAAAAACAAGCTAAAAATCACCAATTCAACCTATCAAAACCTTTATTTTTTAATCCCTATCATAACAAGTACTTATCTACATCAACTAGACCTGAACATTATCACCTTGGTGTTTTTTTATACAAATTATGTTAGTTTGTTTCAAAAAAAATCATGCATTCTTAAAGTATTTTGTCATTTATTTAAAATAATTTCTTATTTCTTTGCTTAATCATTTCTTATTAGCATCATTTTGACTTAACTTGTTTTAACAAGTGGGTTCACAACCATCCTCAAAAGTTTCATACTTCTAGGAGCTAGCATTTTTTAGGCAAACTATATACACATAATATTTTCAAACTTTTATTGATTATTGATACTTTGTATCTTTTAGGAACCTATCAAGTCTCAATCTCTCTAAGTGCATCCTTTAAGGGGTGCATCGAGAAAAGGGTGGGCAGACCATCGGTGCTTCGTAAGATTGTTGTCCCTTTTTCCACTTGTCATCTACACACTTATCTCCTAAAACCATTTACGCTAACCTTATTCTTCTTAGTCCTACCCATTCCTCTCCATTATCATGCATTATCCATTCATTTCTTACCTTAACTCCCTTTTGGTTAGTCGATTGTACTAGGTTGACTGGGTTGACCCAATATAGTTTAGGAGTATTTTTCACTTTCTTAGCTTGTTAGCCTTTTGGTTGACCTAACTCAGACCTAGTCAATTGTCCCCAAAAACACACTAGGTCAATTGGTTCAACCCTATACAACCAACATTTTTGAGAGGAGTTAGGGCAAGATCCGCCTATATATACAAGTTCATTTCCCACCATTTCATAAGAGAAGAATTAATAGTGAAGTAGTGTGAATGAACATCTACTTATTAACCATTCTACTTGAGGAATAAAACTTATGGTTCCATAATTTCTTTGGAGATACGTATCTTATCTTGTGGAGAACTCCTTTGGATGCTTAGATAGATTGTGTAGCCTAGAGATGATTTATCTTCATTATCCTTACATACCACAACAATCTCTTGTAAAGCACCTTGGCCAAGGGAGAGATTGAGGCTTGGTAGGTTCATCTTCAAAGGTAAGAATTCCTAACTTTATTTCTCATTTGTAAGAGTAGATAGATAATGCATTTGTATTTTTCCCCCATGTATTAGGATTCTATATACATTAAAGTGAGTATATGTCTTCTAATACATGTTTAGTTATTTTATTGTTTCTAACCCCCACTTTGTGCCATAAGCTTTGGTGTGCACTAGATTAGATTTACTTTCCTATTATTATAATAAGTGAATGATTTAAACCTTAGGACTCCATTAGGGTTATTATGCGATTATGTTAGACTATAGGCTTTGGAACCCTTCCTATCATAATATGTTATGACAAATGATCTCCTAATTAGGTCTAGCAGATCCCCATATTGGTTATGCTCCTGCTTGACAAGTGTATCCCAATTAGAAGTGTAGGTATGCTCTATCTTCTCTGATCTAGGATTGATTTATAGACATGATGCATTTTTAATTGCATACATTCTGGTGAACCCGATGTGAAACTAACCCTTGCAATATTTATTTCACTTATTTTCATTCATTTAGTCATTATTTTTATCATATTGGATCAACTCTGTCGACTTAGTTTTCTAAATTTTGTGCACAAGTTTTCAGGAACATGCAACTGGATTGACCCAATTGATCCAATATAGGTTTCCAACCTTTTAGACATCTATTTTAGCCTAATAAGTTGACCCAGTCGACCCTTTACAGTTTCAACACTCTGTAGCAAGTGCCTACATAGCTTGATCGATCCTATTGACCTAGTTTGTAGGTTTCTCAAGCAAACTTCAAAGTTCTTCATTAGTAATCTTCCTTCATTTCATCTCTTATCCACCAAAGTTCCTTTCTACCTCTCTATTTATTTATTTCATGTCTTTCCTTTCACAGTTTGTAGTCTTTAAAACTACCCTTGCACAATCAACTGGATTGACCCTACCAACCCAATTTTGTGTGTTATCTTAAATAACTAGGTTGACTCTGGCCGACCCTGTACATTTTAGACCTTGCTTCTATAGTACATGTTCGACCATGTCAACCCTAATTTATATTTTGTGCATATAGTGTCAACCCTATACCTTGTTTCAAGTTAGAATTAATCTCTATATGTTAGTAATTAGTTCACACCTTTCTTTTCCTGTTGCTTGCATGCTTAGAATATCTCACATTTTTTAATTAGGGGATTTTTAATTAATCACTTAGTTTCATTATTTATATTTTATACACACATGATCAAATCACAAAAACATAAATAAACATTTTAATATTTTATCTACCCAAGGCCAACCTACTTGGATTTCATCACCAAGGGGGAAGCTGACTTGATGCTCTAGTCAAGTATAAAGCATGGTTAATGGTATATTTTCGCTAAGCACCTAATACCCTTATCACTACAGTGTGTAAAGTGAGGAGGTATGCCCCAATACTAAACCTATATCATTTCCACTATAGTCCATTTCATCCCAAACTACCTGAAACCATCCTTAGATTGTTATCTAGTATCTTACTTATAGCCAACTTCCAATCACATTAAAAATATATCTTAATAATCTAATAAACATTTAGTTTAACTAACTAGTTAATCTCTTTACTAAATTGTGTGAGAAAAAGCTTTCATTAGCCAGTGTTAGTGCAAGGTTTTTCCTTGTGTGCTTCAATTGGATTGACTAGCATTAATCTAATTGACTATTTGTTTCCTTTCAGTACTTATTACTTTTCATTACTTGAAAAATTATCTTGTTTCATTGTTAAAATCTATTTTTAGGATTCTTAAATTCCCTATCTACTATACTGCATCAACCTAGTTGACCCAATACCTTTTCTACCTTTTGCACACTATATTGGATCAACCTAGTTGACCCTATATAGTTTTACAGTCCCTATTTCTGTGCTAGGTAAACCTAGTCAACCTTATACTATTTTAGTTACCTCTTTATCCTTTGATTTTTCATCTCACTTATTTTCCCTCCATCATGGACTTTCTATTAGGTGATGATATTGAGTTACAACCAACATACATGATGAACTTTACCAATCCTAACAGGGTCTCACATAGACATAGTAGGGATCCTCTTTTGGATTCTAGTAAGGTTCATATTTCCACTCACATAATGAACTATGGGACCCCTCCTATTACCTCTTTACAACATAATCCTCCTTTCTCATTAGAATACCAACCTAAGTTAGAGTATACTCTCAAAATTCTTTTCTTTATTTTTGAATTTTCTCAACATCGAGGAAAGGATCCTTATACCATTTATAACTTCATGATTAGTGGTCAAAATAAAGAGCCTCATTCACCTACACCTACATTCAACACTGGATTTGGGGGTACCACTTTCTTTAATTCTCAGCCTCTTCCTTTAATTTTGACTCCTTATGTCATGGTATCTTCTTCTCTAACCTCTTCTATCTCCATGCCTAGTATCTCAACTAACATGGTAGGTTCTACATCTAATGGTCCTCTCATAAGATCCACTCTCCTTAATCCTTCTACTAGTTCATTATTTTCTACCCAAGGCAATCATGCTTCTAGTGTTTCTTCTTATCAACCATTCACTAGTCCATATTTTGCTACATAAGCAAATTTTGCCAATAGTGCCTCACATTCTCATATTTCATCTCAAGCTCATATCAACACTAATAGTGGTACCCAAGCTACTAATACTAACACAAATACCAATTCTAATACTTCTAATGTTAATCAAACACATCAACTTTTATTGAAAACTCTCAATCAAATGAATACCTTTCAAGCACATAACACAAATCAAATGATGAGAATGCAAAACCACGTCTTAATCTTCAATCTCATCTGCAACCAATGGCTAGGGGCACACATAATCAGAATGTTCCCCCTCCTCCTCTTAGATATTCTCAAGGCAATCTCATCCCTCAACCTCCTTTAGTCAATAAAACCATCAAGCATCTACAAAATAAACCTCTCACTACTAAAATTGCCAACATTGATATAGGAGGTATAACACCTACAATTTATTATAATGAGTAAATTGATCCTACCCTTCACCTTAAAACATTTGGAAATATCTACAAGGATTGGGTCAAATTAAACACTTTTGCTGCTACTAAGATCCTACCCAAAACTCTCGTGGGTGATGCCTTGGATCGGTATAATCAACTTAGAGCTCATTCCATTTCTAGTTTGGAGGACTTAGTGTATGCCTTAGTTCAAGAATTCCAAAATAATGATCTTCCTAAAATCACTTTGGCCCATTTCATTAATTACAAACAACATGAAAATGAAACTACCCAAGATTTTGTTAAGATATTGAAAACTTAATCAAACAAATGTGAACATAACATGGCAGATGATAATATTTTTCATCTCTTTAAAAATGCTCTCTTTCCTAAATTACAATATCGAGTCTACACTATCTCTCTCTCTCAACATACATTAGAGGAGGCTATTGACAAAGATAAACATCAATATTTCCTAATGATTCAATTCAAGCCACCCCAACCTTCTACGGGTCCTCATCTCTTACTTAAAAACAAAAACCACAATATTACCAATGATGGTGTTATAGATTTTTATGACACCATTCACAATGTTCAAGCTATCATTCCTAACCCTTCTTTGAAACCAAATTCTTCTTCTCAACAATATACCAATCCTCATTTTTCTTCACCAAATAACATCAACATTCACAAACCTCTATCCTTAGCTGAATTGCTTAAGCGTCTACCCAGACCTCTTCCACAAGACCTTGGCCCTACTCATCCTATGAAATTCTAGTATTATCCTAACAAGTTTTATTGGTTTCACACTAGTTGGGGTCATTCTCATGAGACCTATAGACAAATTTATAATTTAGCTATGGTTTTATTCTTCGACCTAATGAAGAGAATGTGGTTAGCATGACTAATATGTGAAGGGTGGTGGATTTCATTGATTCCCAACCTATCTACACTCCTCCTTCACATAAGACATATCATGTTATCTAGGATTCTTCTCCAACTCATTTAAATGAGTTGGGGCAAGATGAACTTATTAATTTTGATGATCTAATTTATGATTCTCCCATTGGATAACACATTCCATACTATTTCTACCACTCTTCCAGATCTTCCAATACGAATGATAATCAAGCTTCTACTAAAAATTCTTCTTCCAATTCTCAAAATTAACTTGAACCAACTAGTTCATCATCTCAACATGGTTTATCACCTAGTTCCAAACCTTCTCCTTCTTATCAACAAAAGTTTCAATGTACTTCAGCTCCTCCTTCCTGACCAGTAGTTGATTCACAATCATATATATTGATCAAGATGAAAAAGTAAAGTAACCATGGATCTCTACCTTCTACCTCATTTAATTATCAACCCAAGGACATAAACTTGATAGGAAAACTTCACTGTATGTGCACACTCAATCTCTAATTTGACATTTTTCTAATTGAATCTAAGATGCTAAAGTGTAGTAAATGAAATGATTGAATTGAAAGATAAAAAAAAGTACAATAAAATAAATGCTTATGCATGGGAAGCTTTCTAAAATAAATACTAAACAAGAATGTTACTCACACAATTTAGAAATGAAACACACAATGCATAAGGAAATAAAATAACATGCTTAACTAACTAGATGGGTTGGATTGTTGCTACAACCTTCCAAAGGGGGCCCTTCCTCCTTCCAACTTCAGCTTCAACCCTTCCTCTTACAACACTATATTGAACTCAGAATTTCTCACTCATATTAATCAAAAGTGTAGAAAAGTTACAATCATAATTGCTTAACATAATGTACTTCTGACAATATGTGTTCAATAAATACTATTTTTTCTATATCTCTTAACTCTGCTGCTACACATTTATATACCGCAAAGGAGATTGTTTTATGAAAAATAATATATACATTCTATTCTAAGATATATTCAAATTGGAATAACCAAATTTAGTTCTTTTTGCTAAAGATGTCTTTTATGTGAATCTTTTGACTTTATTATAGGACAAACAAGGCTATTTTGTTCTCCAACTCCTTCTTTATTGAGATCCATGGAGGTTAGAATCATTTCAATGAGTCGGTTAAAAGAGAATCAAAATCTGTTCATCCACAACTTTGGTCACATAGTGGATGAAGGATGGCATGTGTAATGAGATCCCTTTTGCTGCAGGATGCTTTGTGCTATATACCTATTTTCTCCAAAACATCTTCAAAAAAACATTCATAGAAAAAGCATCCTAAAGCAATAGATATTCATCATATATTAATTTCAATACATAATTTTGACTATTTAAAAGAGTTTAAAAACATAATGGTATATGGTTTATGAATGTAGGAAACTATATGGAAAAGTGTTTAAAAGCATAGTAATCAAGCAGGATGAGTTCAATAGATGGATACAATAATAGGACATTTATGGGGCTCTTCACACCCCCCAAATTAAACTCTTGCTCAACTTCAAGCACCATACTTGTTCATTCCCAATTCACAAAGAAATCTAAAATCCATAGGATCGATAGCACTACTGGAAAGGTGAGCGTAGAATCCATGCCTCCATTCAAATAATTGCCACATTTTGGTTTCTTTGGCTTCATCCACTATGGTTTTATACTACCAGTTTAGAATAGGGTACCAAAATAGGGGTGGTTGGAACTTTAGATTCAACAATTTTGATCCCATATCACTTGAAAGAAGAATGTATTTTGTGGCCTTGATAAACGTTACATTTAAATTAAAAGGGGAATATGGATCCCCCTTCATTAATGCTGGGGTGAGCTCATTCCATCATTCAGTACATGATTTTCTTATATCAGGACCAACAAAAGTTCTCAGTCCTAAATAAAAATATTGAACTTTATCATAATTCTCACCAAACTAAATTTTTACTTTATGTTTCAACATGATATCATCCCATTCTACTAGAACAACATCAAGTGCCATTGATTCACCCCTGATGAGCAGTTGACTCACATTCTCCTTTTTCCTATATTTTCCTATTTCTCTTCCTCTTCTCTGTTCATTTAACAAATATGATGAAAATGCTTACAATTGGACATCTCTAACATATAGATTGGGATTACACTCTCTATCATATGGAACAACATAATTGTGCAAGTAGAATTTGCACAATTATGCTTGTTCTTTCTATGAGTTTTATAAATGGAAAAAAAATAAAGGGGATAAATAACTTCATGGGGCATATCACAATATATTCTTATAAACCTAAACTTGTGCCATTGTTTTTCAAGATAAACTAAATAAATTTTTTCAGAAGGCTTGCAATCAAGGAGTTCTTGTGTTATACCATCCATGTCCTTAAATTTTTATTTTAGTTTGGTGATGCTCTCTTCTTTCAACTTATTTTCCTCTTTCAATTTCCTAGTATCTTTTGCCAATTCCTTCAGAGATTCAAATTGATCATCCATCCAATTCAATAGTTTAGAAAAATATTGCAAAATAGGAGTGGTACCTGATCTTAGGGGAAAATTTAGGTTCCTTTTGCTAATTGACTTCTATAAAAAGTTGTGGAATGCTATCTGTAAGGTGATCTTCTACCGAGGGTTGTAGCTAACAAGACATTGCAACAAGTGCATCTAAACCTCCACCAAATTGATCTTATAACTACTTCCTTAATTTATCAATTTATTACAAGGCTTCCTTAAGAGTGAAAAATTTCACTTGCTATGTAGTAGGTTACTCCAATTGTTCAGTTTCTTCCTGCTTAGGTTCCTTGTGCAACTCTTGTTCTACTTCTTCCTGTATTAATTTCTCATATAATTCTTCAAAGTTGTGCTCCAATTTTTCTTCTTCCTCATGAATTTATTCAATATTGTGTTCCACTTGCTCTTATTATTTATGCATTTCTTTGAGACTCTGCTCAATTTGTTCTTCTCCTTCTTTAATTCCTTTTAGACTCTACTCAATTGGCTCTTCATGGAAAAAACTATGCTCAAATTTTTGTTCTTCTTCCTAATGGAATACTAGAGAACATTCTTCTTTATTTGTTTTAGTCTCAATAGATTCATTTTTACTAGTAGTCCTTTCTTCCCCAGATTTTTCATTTATTTGAATAATGGAAGAAGGCTTAGTTCTCATTTTTCTCTTTAATTTATGAGATCTACAAGGAGTGGAGGTTACTTTGATTTTCTTGGAAGAATATGGGAATTCCTCCTCAAACTTGTCTAAATCAGGCTGAAGAATGAGTTTTCTCTTTTTCTTTCTCTCAGATCCTGTTGTAGGTTCTTATGTTGTTGTAGGAATACCTTCCTCTGTAGATTCTTGTGTGGTTGTAGGAAGGTTTTCTACTACATGTTCTTTTGGTTTTGCAGGGAGGGTTTCTTTTAGTTTTTATTCTTCAACCTCTAATTCTTCTTCTAGTTCATTTCCTTCTCTCTCACTCTCTTCATTTATTAATAGTTGGATAAATTCCTCTCAACTAATGTTGGGTCTAGTTCTTTGCAAACAGTCTTTAACAAGTAATTGAATGAGACAATGGTGGGAGAGAGCTTTAGAATTACCTTTTTGAAAAGTTTTCAACATTTTGGTGATCATATGAAGGAAAAAGTTGAGAATATTTATTTCCACTCCGTGTTGCAAAGGATTCAGTTACTTGAAGTGTATATCATGTAGCATAGAATACCTTCTTTCATAGATGAAATATATGGAGATAAACTCAGTAGTCTTAGCCCATCTTCTTGGTAAAAACAACCTTATGGTACCCTAATTTGAGGTTTCTAGGCATTTATTTACTCTGTTAGACCTTCATCTCTCAGCCGTAACATCATATTTATCTTGCCATTCCTTCCCTATTCTAGGTAGTCTAGTTACTCTGCTAATGGCTATTTTTGTCAGCTTTACTTCCATACCTTTTCTCGTGGCCAAACTATTATGCAATGTACCATCGAATTCCTCTACAATTCCTTCATTTAAGAATTGTATTTTTTATAAATACTACACCCATCCTATGTGCCAGAACAAGGCCAAGATTTCTAGGTTGTTGGTCAAGGGGGTAATATCCAATTATTCATGTTTCAACAAGTCACCTCCCATATTGTGTGAGTTGTAGGTTTGGTACTTGTAGTAAGGGTTTTGGGAAATGGCAGAATGACTTGCAATTTTTACATTGAGAGATGAAATAATCCTTTTGAATTAATGAAAAATCTCCCCCCAACTTAATCTATCATTTGTCCTTGAGGGGTGAAGGCCGATGTGCACAAAACACTCATAGGAAGAGTAAGGGGTGGTAGTAGTAGTTTTATCAATGGTCACATCAACAATGATGGAAATAGTAAATGGGTGTGATAAGGAGAAGATACAATGGTGCATTAATAGCATTAAGTCTCATCATCTTTATAAATAATTAAAATGTATGACAAGAAATAAATGTAGAATAATTACCGTATTACCTATACAAATACCTTTCATAAATATGCAAATGATGATGTGAAGTAGTGATCATGGCATACATTAGCATTTAAGTAGGAGCAAATGCTTAATGAAGGATGAAATGTAGGAAGATGACCTATAGAAAAATATGCATCTTATAGAAACAAGTTGTATCCTATAGATGCAAGTTTTATCCTGCAACAAGTTGTAGTGATAAGTTTTTCATCTTGTAGCAAGAAGGAAAATGTATTTTTGATGCAATGGAATGAATCTACAAGAAAAATCAAAGGAAAATAAAATATTTTTATTACAATAGTGTCTTTTTAGATTATTTTATGAATGTTGATCAACCAATGACCTAGTTTTTAGGACAATATCTATCAACAACACCCGAAGGTTTTCATTGCTAAATTTTCTAATTTTTTTTTTAGTTTTTTGGTCTAAACTCAACTGAAATCATAAGAATCTAGAGGGTAAGATTTTACTCATCCTGAACCAAGCCATTGAGAGTGATTTGTTCTTGGCTGCAAGAAGCTTTATTACTCTTGGAAAATATTAGAGAAGGGTTGACATAAATACCCTTCAGTTGTAAGAATAAGTTGATTTGCATCATGAAGAAGAGATGGGCATTGTTCTTCAAAAAGATGGCAAGTGAGAGTTTACTTGAAGAACGGTTTCTTGTACAACTTGAGCTTGTGGCCATTAATAAATAGCTAAAATTGAATAGAGTCAATGGTTGTGAGTTTTACAGATCCATTGTTAAAAACTCATTTGATCTCATAGGGCCCAAACCATCTAGATTTCAGCTTTCCTTTATGATCCTTGTATTTAGAGTAAAAAAAGAGTGCCTAGTCTCCTAGTTAGAAATTATTAGTCTTGATGTTTTTGTCATGCCATCCTATACATTATCTTTGCACTATTTTATTATGATAAAGTGCTTCCTTTCTTATTCATCAAGTACATTCAGTTGCATGATCCTATCTTGTTAAGCTTGAAAATATCTAAGCCCAAATCAAGTTTTGTCCTTAATGTCTTATGTTCAAAATCAATGGGTAGAACATGGTTTTTACCATAAACTAGTTCATATGAAGTGAAACTAGCTATGGTTTTTTAGGTGATTCTATAATCCCAAACTTCTTCTAAAAGATGAGTTCACCAATATTTTCTATGTAAGATAATAGTCTTAGTGAGGATATTTTCCAGTTCACAGTTTGTCACTTCCACCTAGCCATTTGACTGAGGATAGTAGGGGGTAAATTTTTTGTGTCTTATTGCATATTCTTTTACCAAGGTACCTGTGAGGTCTGATGTGAATTATGGGCCTTGGTCTATGACTATTTCTCTTGTAACTCCATAACGGGTGAAGATTTATTCATAGAGAAAATCAGCTACCTTCTCATCTTAGGCATGAATTAAGGTTTTGACCTCTACCCATTCGGTGATGTAATCATTGCACACTAGCATGTATTTCTTATTGTTGGATTTAGGATCAATGGGACCTACAAAATCTAGTCCCCATTTGTTAAAGGGTTCTAAAACTAGTTGTAGATGTAATGGCATTTCATTAGAGTAAGTGGGATTTCCCATACACTAGCATTGATCACATATATGGGTGTACATCATGGCATCCTTACATAAATAAATCTAATAATATCCAGTAGTAAGTCATTGGTGGTAGCTAACTATGGGTGACCAAAGATGAGAGTATAACCTCCTCAATTCGTCTTCAACTATAGGATAATAAAGTCTGTTGCATATTGCCAAGAATCCATAGCGATAACAAGGTCCTCAAAAATTCCTTAAGTTTAATAGTTGATCTGTCAGCCATCTGGAGGACAATAGGTGTTGGACAGAGAGTGGTAAGCTTCAGTTGCTGCATGGTCTCCATGGTCATCATGTTAATGGTTGTACCTAAGTCAATTAAATTATTGGAAATGGGTTGGTCATGGATGCTAACATTAACTACAAGACTTCCTAGATCATAATATTTTAGGGGAACTATTTTTTCCAACATAATATATGCTAATTGGCCAATGACTTGGACTATTTTAGGACCCTTCTTCTTTCTTCCCAATTTTTTCAAACATAGCTCTCTAATAGATTTATTGTAAATAAGAACATCTTTTATTACTTGAAAGAGTGGGATTTTGATGCACACATTCTTGAGTTGTCCTAAGATATTGAATTTAGGCTCTTGTTGAGGACGTGATATGCTCAATCTCTCCAAAAAAGGAGGATTATCAATTTCTTTTTGATTTTTTGATGGACATGGCTCATAATTGGCTATGGGTGGTTGTGTATGAGTATAGATTGGAGCTAGTTCAAAGTGTTATGTGATTATGGGTGAGGTGGGTTCTGGAAGAACATAACCTAAGTAAAGTTGAACTTGATTAATATCCAAGGTGTATGTTGGATATTACATTATTTCAGTGGATTATGTCAGTTGAACTGAATTATTAGTGGGATTGAGGATGGGATGGATGGGTAATTGAGTGGTTCAAATAGGCTATTGAGTGTTTGGCATGATGGCCTATTGTTTTATTTGTTGGGGAAAGCCTTGATTTCCTCTCCATTGTTGTTGCCATGGATTAGAGGGATAGAACCATTGTTGGTTTTAGAATTGTCCTTGTTGAAGTTGTCCATTTTTTTAAATCCATAACTGATTCTAAGGTATCTATTAATTTATTTGGGACCAATTTGGATTGGGTATATTCATCCAAGAACCATATTAAGGATTATTTGAGAATTGAGAATTTGTAAACATAGAGTTTGATGGCATACCTGGTTTTTGTACCCATCCAAGGATAGTTTGATGGAATTATTTGAATTTTTCTGTATTTCCTTAAATATTTTATACTTTAGAATAAAAGGCTAGTCTCTGATTCCATCCAAGGGATTCTCATAGGTATATCCAAACTTAGAATATGGTACATCAAAATTTAGGTACTTCCAAGGAGCATGCATAGGTGTCATATCTAGATTTGTAGAATCAATGGTACTCTACATATGTATAATAAATCTTTATGATCGTGAAGAAACAATAGGAGTAGGGGTTTGTGGAACCTATCATTTAGTACTCTATGGTTTTTTTAGAGTAGCATTAATTAGAACATGTTTGTCTGTTGTATGTAACTAAATATATTGTGTAGGAGTAGATAAGGATTTTTTTAAATCCATTATATATCTCTGGTGCAAATGCTTCTCAAGTATGATCCACCTAGGAAATGGGATTGCCTATTGCTTACCCTAGCACAAATGATTAACCTTATTAGTTTTGATAATCATATGCCTTAGAATAAAATTATCTTGTTCAAGTGGATGTTCATATGGAATTATATAAACTATGATTACCCTATTGGTATGAATGTATTTAATACATCCACACACTCTGGAAGGTACTACATGGATTCTTATGTGTATTGTTTCAAATATTGTACTTTTGTTCATTTAGTATGTTTGAAATATGATGTTTTCTTATGTTATAAATATTGGTAGTTGTTCATTTACTTTGATATAGTGATAATCAAGGAAATCATCATACATAATGTAATCCATTTGGGAATAATAACCCTCTACTATAATGATCAAGTGGTAATAGGGTTTTTGATTTTAGTTTTAACACTTTAATTAATTTATCTATGGGAGTATCATGTGTATCTATTTGATCTGTATTTGTGTGTGTTAATTTTAGTACCCAAATTTTGTATGTAGATATGTAAGTAGGCTCTATCAAATTTGGCTCAATGCCTCCTCCACATGTCCCTATAGCAAGATCTTGATCAACCAATGGTTCCTTGGTAGGATCAGCATGGGAAAGATCAGTCATAATAGAGGGTACACTAGGATAAGGACTTATTCTAGTGGTTAACTTATGTGAAGGATGATGGACCATATGTTACTAAAAATGAGTGGAATGGGATGTTCTGACCTTCTTATAATGACCTTGATAAGAAGCATAGGAAATAAAACTTGATGTGTCTTTCTAAAATGAAATAATACCTCGATCTGTAAATTGTGAAATATTTTGCCTAAATGCAAAATGATCATTATCATTATTTATTTTAACACCATGGAAAGTTCAAAAGGGCTATCCTTTTACATTTTCAAATTTGTGTGGTGGATGGTAGTAATTTGGAGGGAGAGTAATCAACCATTTATCCAATAGTGTATACAATATATCATGTGGTCTATCTCTTCATTGATCAAAATGAGGTGGTTTCCTCTTTTTGTGTGTGTGTGTGTGTGTGTGTGTGTGTGTGTGTGTGTGTGTGTGTGTGTGTGTGTGTGTGACTATATATATATATATATATATATATATATATATATATATATATATATATATATATATAAGTTTTAATTATAGGAGGTATTTTGTATGAAGATTCATTTCCTCTATGTAAAACTTTTACTACTTGTTCCTTATTATGTATTATTGGCTTAGAAGAAGGTATTTGAGGTGGCTTGTGACTCTTCTCAGTTTGTTTTTTCACTTTGTATAAATTATTTGTAACATGATTTTATTTAGGTGAGGGAATAGGTGCTTCAGTATTGATATTTTTAAGTCACGTGCATAGTTATGCACATCCCAATATAAAGGATTGAAATAATTAAAGGGCTTGTGAAATTGTCTTTCATGAAGTGGAGAAAGAAGACCCATACTAAATATGAATTGTACTTCTAAATATGAGGGGGTGTAGTTCAAATAATACAAGATATCCTTAAATCTAATAATATAGTCCTCAATGTATTGACCCTGCTTAAATCTGATTGAAAACTTTTGATTTTTGGCCTTGGAAATTTTATCAAACACTTCACATACAAGGGTCATATGACTGATATAACATTTTAGTTTGCTTTAATGGCTCTTTCCTTCACTTAACATCAATAAGAATGCTTGCAAGAAGACTCTAGATTGTCTAAACAATGTCCTGACATGAATGTGCAACTAATTTTGGCAATATTCAATGCATATATATGATCTGAGCATGTGAAATGAACACCTACAGCCAACTGGCATTTTTACAAATAGTTGGTATGCAAACTAACTAGCTGATAATAAATGATATTGAATTTCTCAAATGACACCAGCAACTATTATCTCCTTGATTGCAATGAAATTTCTACTACAATGCTCATGAAAATATGGCCAAGACTCTTGGCATTTACATATGAACTAATGCATAGGTCTGTAGATGACAGCCACCTACAGCCGTACAATTCTTAATGCATTAAATGCTATCTAAAATGCATACAATTTTAAAATGAACCTAATTTGAGATGCCCTATTGTCCCAAATTAAAGTAATAAAAATATAGAAATTGGAGACCCTAACACAGCACACACAAATTTTGAGGAAGTCACCCCTGTTTTAGATCTAGAATAATAAAATAATTGAACAGCTTCAAGTCTCCAAAAATGCCTGACACCTTGAGCCGAACCCCTGAAATGATGCGCCCCACTCTCCAATGGGATTTGTTGCTGGTATGAACTCTGGCGAATAGGAAAAAGGCTCAAATTACACCTCAGACTTGACGTCAGAAATTCTAGGGTCCTCTGATCAATTCGCTGACTCCTCCAATCAAATTACTCCAAGGCTAATCAACCCTGATATAAAGATCCCAAAAATTGGCCTTAAGCCACAAATTTTGCCCAAATGAAGTGACTAGAATATCACTTCCAACTGCAATAATTCAGGTGATATTGCACACCCTCAAAATCACTATCAATGGGAGTTTTTTCATTCCCAGTGACAATCTGGTTATCTGCAAACTGCTCGGCTCCACAAATACTCAAGAAATTCACCAACACAACAATTCAACAAATTTGGATGCCCAAATGGTGAGACCTCAAGGTCTATTTAAGCTTTTCCTTGAGAGCTTGTCCTCAAATAAAATAATATTAAAAATATTAAATTATAAAAATAAGGTTTTTTTTTTTCTATAATTAGAAATGATAATGAAATATAGTAAAAAAACCTTATTCCAATCGAAACTGAGCCAGGTAATCACCAGGTGACTACAAAAATGACTCTCTCACCATGCCTCACTTTCCCACGAGAGCCAAGAATAGGCTAAACCCTCTACAAACTGATACTCATGAAAATGGGGACATTACAGTCCGCCCTCCCAGAAATTGTTTGTCCCCAAGCAATCTCAGCTGTCAAGAAAACTCTACTCTACCTGGATCCCAAATGACTCTTTAGAGTGCCTGAAAAAATACTGAATCATGCTCAGCACTGTTGTGAATGATGAAAAGCAATCTATCATACAAAATGACCCCTGTATCCCAATATAATCTGTACTCACATTCATCTACCAAATTGACCCTGTCCACCTCTTCTTTGATGGACTGGATGCGAGTCATCAGTGATTTTTCTTTATCCCATTCCTCTGAAAGCTCTTTTTGCTTTTTTTTAAGTGCCTCTAAGTAAGCCTCTAGCTTACTAAGTCTTCCTTTTGATGCTTTGTCAGTATCATTTTTCAAAGACCATCATTCCATCTCCAACTTGAACACAGTTCTATCTACTTCATCCAATTCAGTAGGCTTTGATGTAATTTCCATTTTTAATTTTGCAACATCTTCGTCAACAAGGTCAATTGCTTTATCAAGTAAGAAGCGCTCAGTAATATATCGCTCTGAAAGCACTACCGCTGCAACCCGTGCACCATCCAAAATTCTAATTCCATGATGTAATTCATAACGCTCACGTAGTCCATGAAGAATATATATAGTATCTTCAACTGATGGTTGACCCGCATATACTTGTTGAAATCACCACTCAAGAGCAACATCCTTCTCAATATTCTTGTTCTCATCTGGTTCAACACCAGAGAACTACAGAATATTATTTTTGATATGAAGGACTTTGACACGCCTTCCATAAATAACTGTGCAGAGCAATTTAAAGATTTGACCTGATGCAGGTCTGACAGCAATAAATTGAAGACAAATAGAATGCAAATTGAAGGCAAATTGTAGGTCTGACAGCAGCAATTTAAAGATTTGTCCTGATGTTAAATTTACTAATGTTGCTCCAAAACAACTTACAACAGAACAAGCATCCACAAAACTATCTAAAAGAAGAATCAAGTGTTGTGAATGTTTTATATTTTCCATTACTGCTTTTGTCACAGATGGATTGTGTTTACCTGCATTGCATAGTGATATAAGCTTGGGAAGTTGTTTGGTTTGTCTGTATGGAGTGAATATAACTAGCTTGGCACCCACCTCCCATTTGTTGATATGATCAATCCTTAACTCCTGGATGTCAGGATGGTACTCTAATTGATGTTGTTCCCCTGGTGTAGGTGTCAACACACCTTATATTGCCCACTCTTCCATATCTAGCCTTGCCATTCTCCTGAAAGAGATCATCCTGAAACTAGAGTCTCGAATTACCTTAAGGACATGAGTCTTTTCATCAACCTGAAAAGACATCTCCATCTCTCTAAGATCAAGGGTGAATTTCCCAATATCATGTAACCATCTCATGCCAAGCACCATGTCAATATCACCCATGTTCACTACATAAAAGTCCATCTTGAACTCATAGTTGTTCAATGGTATGGGCAAGTCTAAAATTATCTTCTCACATTTGAGGGTATAGCCATCTGCAACCTTAACCCTTATCCCCTCAAAGTCCTCTGTCCTGATGCCTCTCCTATCAACCAAATGAGCATCAATGAAGTTGTGAGTTGCTCCTATATCAAGAAGAGTGATTATCTTTTGCCCTGCTAAGACCCCACGCATCCTAAATGAACCTCTGTTGGATGCTAGTGATGTGTGCATCAAGTTGCCTCATTGCTCCTTCATGTTTTTCTTCTTCCTGTTCTACTTCTGAATCTTCAAAATTAGATTCATAATATGCCCACATTATTCTATTAGCCTTTCCCTTTGGTCTCAAGAGACAATCATGATTTGCATCAGTTCTCATGCTTCTGGTGTCAAAAGTATCCATTCATCATGAGCAGCCATATATGCATCAGCGAAGGTAGGCTCTTCAGCATCTTCAACATTATCTTCTACTACTCGTTCTTCCCTCAAGAAAGTGGGTCATGTAGGTCTATCTGCTGTGCAGGAAGATGCTCTCAGTATTCTCCTTATACCATCTATGCTCCTTTCATCATCATGATCTTGGGGCTACCTTCTTGGTAAGTCCAACTACTGTAGAGCGTTTCCAAGTCACTCAAGTATCCCAGTTGTCTGTTGTTGTCCCTTCCTTAAACTCCTAAAAGTATCAAGTACCTCTCTATCATCATCTCTTCTTCCATTTCTAGGAGGACTTCCTTCTCTTCTTTCTTCCATAGGGCCACTAATCACTTTATCCCCTGCTACTACAGTTGCTGATAATGTGTCTTGTCTCTGTTTCCTTTCTTCTCTAGCTGTATATCTCTTGGTTCTGTCACTTTGGTACATAAATGAAGATGATTTATGACCCCAAAGGATGGCAGGAAACCGCTCTGATACCACTGTATTGACCATGCTCAAATCTGATTAAAAACTTTTGATTTTTGGCCTTGGAAATTTTATCAAACACTTTACATACAAGGGTCATATGACTGATATAACGTTTTAGTTTGATTTAATAGCTCTTTCCTTCACTTAACATCAATAAGAATGCTTGCAAGAAGACTTTAGATTGTCTAAAAAATGTCCTAACATGAATGTGCAACTAATTTTGGCAATATTCAATGCATATATATGATCTAAGCATGAGAAATGAACACCTACAGCCAACTGGCATTTTTAAAAATAGTTGGTATGCAAACTAACTAGCTGATAATAAATGATATTGAATTTCTCAAATGACACCAGCAACTATTATCTCCTTAATTGCAATGAAATTTCTACTACAATGCTCATGAAAATATGGCCAAGACTCTTGGCATTTACATATGAACTAATGCATAGGTCTGTAGATGATAGCCACCTACAGCTGTACCATTCTTAATGCATTAAATGCTATCTAAAATGCATACAATTTTAAAATGAACCTGATTTGAGATGCCTTGCTGTCCCACATTAAAGTAATAAAAATCTAGAAATTGGAGACCCCAACACAGCACACACAAATTTTGAGGAAGTCGCCCCTATTTCAGATCTAGAATAATAAAATAATTGAGTAGCTTCATGTCTCCAAAAATGCCTGACACCTTCAGTCGAACCCCTGAAATGATGCACCCCACTCTCCAATGGAATTTGCTGCTAGTATGAACTCTGGCGAATAGGAAAAAGGCTCAAATTGTGCCTCAGACTTGACATCAGAAATTCCAGGGTCCTCTGATCAATTCGTTGACTCATCCAATCAAATTACTCCAAGGCTAATCGGCCCTGATATAAAGATCCCAAAAATTTGCCTTAAGCCACAAATTCTTCCCAAACAAAGTGACTGGAATATCACTTCCAACTGCAATAATTCAGGTGATATTACACACCCTCAAAATCGCTATCAATGGGAGTTTTTCGTTCCTAGTGACAATCCGGTTATCTGTTGACTGCTCGGCTCCACAAATACTCAAGAAATTCACCAACACAACAATTCAACAAATTTGGATGCCCAAATGGTGAGACCTCAAGGTCTATTTAAGCTTTTCCTTGAGAGGTTGTCCTCAAATAAAATAATATTAAAAATATTAAATTATAAAAATAAGGTGTGTTTTTTCGTAATTAGAAATAATAATGAAATATAGTAAAAAAACCTTATTCCAAATGAAACTGAGCCAGGTAATCACCAAGTGACTACAAAAATGACTCTCTCACCATGCCTCACTTGCCCACGAGAGCCAGGAATAGGTTAAACCCTCTACGAACTGATACTCATGAAAATGGGGACATTACACTCAATATATTCATCCTCATTTTTAGTTAAATCTTGAAAATGGTCCGATGGTAGCTTTGGTAACTTATGCTTATGGAAATAAAATAATAATACATATCCAATATTTTTAAAGTGGGTAAGGAACCATTTGGAAGGTTGTAGAACCAATCTAGAGCTTCTTGAGTTAAGCTTATGTCGAAAGATTTATGTAATAATCATCCATATTTATCTTGATGGTCAAAGGAGTGTATATATTATTTCAAATTACTAGCATGATCTCCTTGACCATCGAAGGAAGAAAACATAGGCATGAAAAAGTTAGAAGGATAGGGATGATTAAAAACATCATGTGCAAAGTGTTGGTCCTATAAGATATTATCATCAAAGGTAGCCTCATGGGAGGACACTTGCAACTTGAGAATAGTCATTTGTCTTTGAAGGTCTCCTATAGTAGTCATATTAGATATAATGCCACTATGAGGGATTGGTAAAGAGGTTGAAGAGGTGCTTATAGGTTTTAATTTACCATCCATATGAAACATAAGAACAATAGTCTCTTAACCACCATACTTGCATTCTAAATTAGGATCATCACATTATTTGGAAACATTAGGTAAAGGAAAATTCATTTTACATGATGAGGAAAGAGAGGTCATGAGATCATTTTCGATGTCATGAAGGATAATGCCACTATCTTGGCAAGGTGTTAGACTATTTGCAATTTCCTGACATATAATAGGAATAGGAATTATGGCTTCATTTTATTTATCTACGATTGGCACATACTTTTGAGAAGAAAATGTAAAAGAGGGAGAAATATAAATATTTTATATTTTTCCTGAAACATCACCATAAAAAGGAAAAATTCAAGTTTCATTTTCAATTTTGAATTCAAAGGAGAAAGGGATAGAAGATGTAATATCACTTTCTAGTTTAGATACATCATTGTCATATGAGAAAGGAGCATTAGCATAACTAACATTTGAATCTTGAATTTCATTATTGCTACTTTAATTTGGAATTTTTTTCATTAGGAAACCTTTGGCAAAGATGTTTTGTTGTTTATCTTGAATTAGAAAAAGAGTAGAAGAAAATGCATCTACACTACTTTGACTAGTATTATCATTTTCATCTTTACAACCTAAAAGGATAAAGAAATAATTAATACATGCATTTATATCATTGATATCTAAAAAGAGGGGTACTTTAACTATTTTAATTTGAATGATCTAAAGAAGGAACAATAGTTTCACCATTATCAATAGTTTGGAAAGAAGGAAAACATTCATCCTTTTCAACATGTTCATATTTAAAAATAGAGGAAATGCATTTTGTTATGCATGATAAATTTCTATTTTCAACATCATGAATGATAACTTATTTCATGCCTATTATGTCATCTTTATGTGATGCACTAAAAAAGTTTATCATTAAAAATTTTGTGGGAATTTTATCATGGAATGTATAAGAAATAGGACAACTAGGATCTTCATACTCATATTCAAGTGGTGTGTAATCAAATTCATAACCATATGAACACATGTTATTATTAATAATATATTAATTTAGACTTGAATTTTCATTTATTAGTCTTTTCATAATCATAGTTGTAAGAAAAAGTGGAGGGTTGATCACATTGTTGATATGCCATAAGATCATAATATATAATACATTGGTCATCTAGAATACTAAATAAGTTATCCAAAGGATGGGGCTTATTAGGGTTATCAATAAGAGCATCCATGATGAGGCCACTAGGTTTGGACATAACCACAAATAAAAATAGTAAAAATCCTAGGGAAAAAATATAATTAAGAATTCCTTAAGCTATGCCCATGAAAATAAATTCAGATCTAGAAAATAAATACTTAAACTTAAAAGTAAACATTTTTGAAAGGAGAAACCCAAGTGAATTTAGGGCTTGGTTCAAATGCATAGGTTGGGTTCACCAAATGTTTAACCCTAAATTGAAATGAGTGGGGATATGGTTAAAAATATGTAAATAATTAAAATATAAGGGTGATAAACTAATATATAGCAAGACAATTAATTTTAAACTCAGATAAATAAATATTCTAAATTATAATACTGATATATGCTAAATATAGAAAATAACAAATTCAAAATATGTTAGATTGATTGTAATACCAAAGATAAATTATAGTTCTACATGTGTTTACTACGTGCAAGAAGATTTGGACTAGAAACATGTAGAAAGTATGCAAGATCAATATTTTGGATCATTCATCAAATTTTGAAAATTTTACTTATGTATATAGACAAAACTATCGAATATGGACATTATCAACATCACTAATTTATGAATGTGATGCAAGTGTCTAGTATAGAATAATGACTCGATATCGATACGACCAAATTCATTGTTTTAGGTTTTATATCACTTTTTTGCTAATATATTTAGATTTGGAATGTAGGCTCTCTCTTTGATAATTTATCAAACCCTAGTTCTTCACCCCTCTTCACCCTTAAAATTAGTTTGCTAAAAAATGGGTTAATAGGATTACATTGTCAATTTCACTCCAATGACACCTTTGTCCCTAAACACTACCTACATATCTAATACTCCAAAGAGGGCCTCACACTTATGTAGGTATCCCCTATGTGTGGGAGTGTGTGTGCACAAGGGTATAATATACTATATGAATATGCATGCAATAATCTAGATTGTAACTTGACAAATATCATTCATGGGTTACTCTTTGAATGATTTAGACCTTTTGTATGATTTATCGTATGAATGATAAATAAATAAGATGAATAGGGGAAAAAAATCAGTTGTGTAATTAATTAAATTAGCCTTGCTAGGTGTTTACCTCATATTTTCTAGATGATGAATGAGAAGGCTTAGACTTATAGTTATACCATACATTTTGAAAATATCTCATAGTAGAGTTAACTAAGATAAATAGGTTGACCCATAGGTTTTGAAACATTTACATCTTGGATAAATTTTGGTAACTAGACACTAGATAAGCATATAAACACTATTGTTAATGGTAGTGTCTCTTTGTGTTTGATAGTGTCCAAAAGGCTAACAAATAGGTATGGATCTGAAAATTATAGTGAAGGATTATCATAAGGTTTTAATATTTATGTGCAATACAAGAGACTTGGGTTATCAATGCGATATGGATCAGACTAAGAGATAATAATTTATGCACAATCAGATGGCGAATGTGAGCTTTTCAACAATAAAGAGATCTAGAACTGAAGGGTAGATCTCTAATTGATATTTGTCAAATGTATAATATTGAGATGCTATAAATAGTCAATTTTAGTATCTATGGTTGGATGCCATCAAATATGATATCTACAAGGAGGAGGATAAATAATTTTTCTTCTTGAAGGTGGTTTGCACTTGCTAAGTGCGACATTAAATTCCTACTATTTCATTAGTATAAATTCCCCTACCTCAACTATCTATCATCACTAAAACCATTAGCTAAAAAAAGAGGTTAAGCACAAAGTGGAGTTCAATTTTGATAAAGGGACATCAAGCTTCATTTCATCATTTCAAGGACTATTTATATAAAGAATGTTGTCAAAAAGATGCCACCTAGGTAGCATGTTGTGTGAGAAACCTTCTTGGAAGAAGTTGATGCACATCAATAAATTCATTTTATTATGTTGGTTTGGAAACCTCTTATGTCTAGAGCTCCAAGTCCATCTCTATATATAACAAAAGGAATAGAAAATTTTCCAATCGTAAAGGAAGTTGAGGAGGAATAAATTGTAGAAGAAGTAGTAGCTATGACTCATGTATCTAAATGAAAAAATAAAATTCTATTCTCTCCTTTAGTGCATCCAAAAGCAAATTTACCAAAATAGAAAGTCACGCCATCTATGTCCCTTTCTCCAATACCTTAACCATATTATCTAGTGCATGTTGAATATTTTACATGGGGTGTGAAGCAACATAAAACTCCAATTGATTATCCCCCTAGGAAGAATCATCCAACATATCCCAAGACACAAGGTTAGATAGAGGATAATATATAGAAGGAAACTAGAAGGCAAGAATTGAAGAACAAAATGTTGTAGAAAAGTAGGCTTAGAAATATAAATAAACCTTGATTCAACATAAAAAGAGCAAGATGAAAAATATGTGTAGGAGGCACAATAAAAGAAATTAGAGGCTAAAATAACAGCCAAGGAAGATGAAGAGAAATGAAAGGAAGACCTGGTAAGTAAGAGGGAAAAAAAGAAAGAAAAAGTTAAAAGAGAAGCTAATAATGTACAATAAAATATTAAAGAAGACCTGCACAAGCAGGAAGAGCTAAGTAAAAAAAAATCACACAAGAGTAGGCACAATAAGACTCAACAGAAAAAGTTACAAGAACCAAGCAAGAGCATTAGAAAAAAGCTACATGACATATCTACAAATTCCACTCAAATAACCTTAGGCTAAGAATATGTAATACAGAAGATTCCTTTACAAAAAACATCAATGAACTAGTTCAACTCTGGTAACTATTGTTGAAGCACAACCTTCAAGAACATCTATGGGATTAGGGTCAACCCAAGAAGAAGTGCAAGAGGTTAATATTAGTAAGTGACACTTTGAAAAAAAATTGAAACCATTTATTCTTGACCCAATCAACAATTCAGTATAAGGCAACTCCACTAGTTCTAGTGTCTGATACTATTTGGTGACTTTGTCTTGAGTCAAGATAATTGTTGAAGTTTGGGAAGGTGTTGGTAGTAAGATATGAAGCAAAAGTCACATGTATATGTTTGTAACTTCAAAAGGTGACAAGTGTGAAATAAAACATATTTTGTATAATATGGTCTCAGCTAAAATATAAGAAGTTGTAGAAGTTGAAAATTCTCCTCGAATGTGGAAATGAAAGGCCTCGAAGGCATAGAGTGAGATCTTCTTCGTACTCTATAAATACTCTATTTTTCAAAGAAGAATATTGATCATTGATTCATGAGTTGTAATACAATAATAGAGATCATTACATTGTTTTCCTTGAACTTTTTGGTGTTAATTATAATTTGTGTGTGTAACTTTTTTCATATTTTATACATCTTTCCTTTGAATGTATGTGCTATGTTTATAGAATATGAATGCTCTATATGGTTGAAACATTTATAATTTAATACACACTAATGATGAATGAATTTGCACTAAGGTGCCCTTGCTCTATGAATACATATATTATGCATATTCAGATATTGTAGTAACATATCACCGATTACAATAATTATCATGTCCTGGTGGGATTTCACAAGGATTCTTTCTAACAATTTCCAATAAGAGTGTAATTGGAGGTGTTATTCTGAGATTTAAAATTGATGGATAGTATTGGCTCTAACTGTGGGCCCAGATTCCCTAGTGTAATGTAGGATAATTCTAGATTCTTTTATGACTAGTGCCTTATCCTCTCTTTGGATCCTTATGGGAAACATATCACAAATGTTCCTCTACCCTAATATGGCTAACTGGTAGATAGTTCACCTATTTAAATAGCATGGAAAATGAACACCCACTATAGGGCCATATCATTGCTTTAAAAAATCCACCTATTTTCTTGCTCACCTATCTACTCAAGAAAATATAATAAGGGATTTTCCTACCATATTTAACCTACAAGTACAAGGTACTACTTACTGCATGGTGGCTTGTTGAAATGGATTTTAACAATGCTTCAAGAAGGAACCAAGGTGGACTCTACACATAAGAAATGTCATAAAAATGGTTCATGCCCTTCAATAACTCCAACACTATGTTTTAATTGGTTATTTATTAAATTTAAAGTTCATTAAAAATTGACATAGGTTTCTAGTTTAATTTCATCAATGAGTTTTATAAGCATTTTTAGAAGTTCAAAAAAGTACAATGGAGCGTATAAGGCTAGTAGGTTGAGAAGTGGGTGTGTGACTTGCATGAAACATGTGACACTTTGCATTTTGTCTTGAATTATTAAAAATTTGGATAAGCCATTTCTAAGAAATTGGAGTTTGATGAGGATGATCCACATCAATTTTTTGAGTGGTCAAAAAATCAATTGGAGATACTGACTTTGAGATCTACAACAGGAAGTTTGAGCCTTTCAAGATGGTTGGGAGAATAGAAACCTTTGTTTAAAAAAGCATGTTGATTTTTATAAGAGAGTTTAGATGACTTCTCTGACAAAGTTTAGAGCTTCGTCTAGATATGTAGCATAATCAAAGAAATAAATTTTGTAACATAGTGAATCACTATAGGCATATTGTGGTGCAAATTCCTTAATTATTAAACTTTTATGGCTTTAATGCATGTGTATTTTTGTAATAATGAACCAAAATAGAGAGAACATTTTGAATTCAAATCTTTCATTACTCTAAGATCTATGAAAGATGTCATGCTGAAGTCTTTACGAATTTTATTCAATATGAGGACTCGAAATGTTTATCGTTATTTATCCGTGAGACATTTTAACTTCAACAGAAAATATTCATATTAATTTTTTGGATTGCAAATTTTGTTAGAGATACTAATTCTTACTTTCAAACAACAGGATTCAAGTACTGCAAGAGACCTCATATCTATTGTAGATGTATTTACATTACTATTAGGTATTAGGTATTGGATTCATGCCATATCCTCTTCAGCTCCATTGGCCATTCTTCGATTCTAATAGACATTAATTGGATTCATGCCTCGCTTGACGGTATCTTTGACATATCTTCCCTCTGAGCTCTTCATGAAAACATGTTGCCAGACTATCTTGCCTCCCTGGTAACTGTTTCGCTTCTTAGTTCGACCCCCTAGAAAGTGTTCACCGTGAAACTCGTCTTTCTTCAGACAGCTCGCAAACACAAATCAGTCTTAGCACTGTCTCCTCAAGGAAATGGTTCGGAAAAACAAATCATTTTTCTTTAACGTGGTCTAAATTGCTCGACTGTTGGAGGTTTTCCATACTCCATGCATCGAAAGCACCTAACACACTTCCTGTACCTTCAAGCTTCAACGGTTGGCACAAATACATCCTTCATTTTGCCTTAATTTTTTTTAGCCTCGACCCTTTCGCACATCACCTGCCTCATGAGAACTGCCGGTGCTTCCTTCTATGGGAAATGGAAAAATAATACATTCCTACTGATTTATAATTCATCACTTCCCTTAGTTCTCTTCTCGATGATCCGGTCGAAACTGCCTCAAGTGCCCAGAATTCCATTTCATTTGACTTTGTTGTTCATTTTTTAAAAATCTTTCAAGTGCCCTATGATTTTTAAGAATCACAGACATGAAGCAAATGGTGAAAGGATTCCATTATTTCTCGGAGTTGTTATAGGCTACACATTCATAAGTACTTTTTTCCACTAACATGGGGACGTAATAAATGTGTTTTTGCCAAGCCAAGGGAAACATTTGAATCTAAAAAAATAGTCGTTGGAAGCCCCTCGATGTTATTGAGAGAAGTGGACTCATGTCTATACTAATTGTGAATATCTTAATGTTGTTAGGATTGTCCAAAAATAGAAAATAAGAGATCTAGAATATGACAACAATCTACTTAGAGTTTTGTAAAGTGTTTTGGTACAAATTAGGGACTTCTTTAGTATGAATGATAGAAAAATGGATTGGTCAAGTCAATATATAGATAAATAGATAGAGAAAATTTTGTTCAAGAATCAAATGTATATGCACAAGTCATGTATGTAAAATATATGTCAAAACTGATGTTAGGTGTCTAATATTAAATTTATGTGTCTATAGCTTCTCCATATGCCATGTGTTGTTGCAACCCTGCACAAAACCATTATATATTAGAGTTCTCTTGTTGACACTTTCATGCCATTTAACATACTAGGTGGCACACTCCACACTTGCACCATGTAAGGCCTCTTTGTAGCTTGCCATGTGCCAAATCCAACCGTCACTCTATCAAGAAAGATGAAGCAACTTCATAAATAGCTCTCCAGTAAATTTTTTTAGTTGTAACAACCATCATCGTACATTTACATATATAATGTAACCAAATTTGGCAACTAAATAGTTAACACCAAGCTAGCAACCTAAAAATTTTATGTTTGGACATCAATATATTGATAGCGATGAGAGTTGAGAGATCATGCATGAACCCAAAAAGGAGGTTTTTAGAATTTTTTTCTAGCACTCAAACACGTGTATTCCTATATTATTTCACACTAGTAAGGGTCATCAATAAGGATGTATTCCCCTTTAGATAAAAGAGCTCACACTCTTAGCCTTACTGACTCATTGTACACATTTTTATTTTTCCTAATTCTACACATTGAATAAAATTTATATTCTTGTATATTAGTATTCATCTTATCTCGAATATGTTTGGTTAGAGTAATCTAGGTGATAGTTCCTACACTCCACTACTTATCTTAAAGTGTGGCTTTGTCCACTGCACACCTAGTCTTGGGCACCGCCATGTAGATCAACTCCCCTTGCAGATCTTGCTAACTCATAACTTTTAAAAAATTCTCCTATCTTCTCACCATTAAAATCTTTCTCTTTTACATTAGCCAACCTCTTGCATTATGAAGCTCTTTTACTATATAGATGCATATGAAACCTTTCCAAATTCTATTGAAAAAGTTAAGACAATTCATCTTTAATCTATCAAATAATTACAAGTTTCATTGTGACTCCTTGATTTCCATTAGTTACACTCTACAAGCTTTTAAGACCATTTCTCTTCATCATACATTGACACTCAACATAAAATCATAATAAGGATCAAACTGGTGCATGTCTAGATAATTGAGCCACTACATAGAAATGATTATCTTCTAGGTCTCATTGCACAATACTAATCATGCATTATATAAGTTCATAGGAAATTTGTGTCCAATATTTGGTGTTTTGCCCTGATCTTAAAACTTCATAACTCACATCAAAACCATAGTAGCTTTATCTATAAACCTTAGTAGATTGGATGAACCAAGTACCCACATAGCAAACGAGACACATGTACAAGGTTTGCATAAAACCTTTCCAATATGAAGATGTGTGCGAGTATTTAAAATTCACAAGTCCTCACTGAGTTGGTAGAGAATTATAGAACTGAACTGCTATGCAAGTTACCCAATTTATAAAGAGTTCACCATTTATAAAAATTTCATAGATCTTTTCAAGTTATCATGCATAACTTGCAAATATTTACAATACAAGCTTGTGCAAGACCTTTTAAAATATGTAAAGCATGAGCCTTTGCTCTTTTGAGACTCTAGATTGTGCACATCAGAACGCTGGCTGAAAATAACTTTGTATGGCCAAAAAAATTGTTTAAAACAACTCCAAAGCATTGTACATGCATAAACATCCACACAAATTATTTATTACATGATCTAATTTTTTTTTTAATACATGATTTATTATGAATCTGGATGCACCTATACTAACTTTCCTGATATTACCTTTACCACTTTGAATTGAACAATAAAAGTAACCAAAGCCTAGCACTTAACCCCTTTACTAATACAATGTATTAATTCCAGTCATGAATGAATACCATCATAGTAAAAAAAAATTCATCTCCCTAAGGATTTCATGCTTACAAATATAGGTGTATAAGAGCAAAGAAATTTTACATGTAGAAATGTAATCATGATAGTTTCCTAAAACTGCACTTAAGTTGCAAAATTACAATCATGACACAACTAAATAAGAGTTTTCATTTTATAAATATAGTCCTAACAAATTCAAAATAAATTATAGAAAAAAGTAAATCTGGAGGAGAGAAGGAGAAATCACTCTACTATGGTTTTTCATGGTTTGTGTCTTCCTACTTGCATCTTTTGCCTTTTGTTTTCATACCGCTAGGCCTATAGGATTCTTAAGGGATGCAACACATTAACTAAACTTAGCACACTTCCATTTGTGTGGGTAGGCCCTATATTTATGGCTTCTCCACACTCTACTACATTTGGTGATACAAGAGATAGAGTTAATGATGCCTAAACGAGCTTGAAAGTTTATTTCAAAAGTCTACAACGAGGTAATCCCTCTGCCCCCTCCCTTCCATAGGTAAGTATACATGTTTTTATTGTTGAATAATGTTTCAAGTGGTATGAAAATTTCTCTATTATTTTTTATTTTTTTGGTCGCATCCTCTTAGAGGATTACCTCCATAACTGGCTCTACAACCACTGGGATCCACTAGGTGTCCATGTCTATGTAATCTGAAACCTTACCAAAGGTTTCTTCTTGTTTACCTTTAAGGAGCCCTCTAAGACATAGTTTATTCTTGTGAATTATAATGTTTGGTTCTTTCACAACCAACTTATGATTTTGTCTCCCTGGTCCCATGATTTTAAGGTTTCTAATAATGTCACCCTTCATGTCCCTATTTGGGTTGAGCTACTTGGTCTACCAATCCACCTTTGGGATTTTATCCCCTAAATTGTCACTCCCATAGGATGCATGGTTACGATTGAGCTAGATAGGTGGTTCTCCCTTTGCCCTAAAAAGCAAGTCTGTGTGGAGGTTGACCTCTCTAAGGAGTTGAAGGAGTTCATTGAAATCCAAGTTGGGGAGACCCAGTGGTCACAAAAGGTTGTATATTTCAACCTTCCCAACACTTGTTTCTATTGTTAGGCCCCAGACCATCACATTAAGTATTGTCCTCGTATGGGTCATCCCAAGCCTCCTCAGCCACCTCCTCAAACTGAGAATCCAATGCTGACATACCAATGTGATGGCTAGACCACTGTATCTCCTAAATGGTCATCGAGACCTAAGTCACAAATTACACCCTAGCTTACACCTCGAGAGGATTCTCTTCCAATTATCACACCCTCTCAAGGTATTTCTCTATCATCCCCTACCAACCTAGTTCCTCTCAACCCACAAAGCATTTCTCTGGTCTCTCATAATTTTAGGATGCCTATGGATGAGGTTCACTCAACCAGTAGCTCATTCTCCTGGCAATCTTGTAGTCCACCTCATGGGGGCATTATATCTCCTTAGAAAGAGCATGGTGACAAACATCATTTCATTGTAGGCAAAAGGATTTCTCACCCTCACCAACACAAAAGCTTTACAACATTGGTATATTTTGAGGATGGGCAAGAGGAGCTTCAAATAAATGATCCTTCCCTATGAATGTTTTATCATGGATGTTAGGGTTATTACAAAGTCTACCTGTAAATACTCTATACAAGATGCATGCTAGAATATTTATTTTTAAAATATTTTCTATTTGTAGGAATTTAATTTTTTGGCTTTCTCCTCCAAATGTCCCTATGAAGCATTTAGATAGACACCACCCAAGTCACCACCTTACCTGAGGCAGGACATGGTGATGCCTACATTTTAGTTACTCCTAAGGTCTCTTCTAGAATCATTGCCATAAGGGAGGACCCATTACATCAGACAGTCTAGATTATTATTGACATTGATGGCCATCCATTTGGCATTCTGAACATCTATGTTGCCAATCATGACCCTAACCACTCCTTGATTAGGCATTCCTTGGTCGATGGGTTACCTTCTATCACATGGCTTGTGTGTAGTGACTTTAATATGATTAAACACCACCAAGGCAAAGTTGGATCCCTCCCCATGTGTTGGTGATTGTAAGTCTTGGTAATTTTTCAAAAATAAATGGGGGTTGACAGACCCTCTCCTCTGATGGTGGTCATTTAATCCCATGTTTTGGTTTTACATGGTCCAACTACCAATATGGGGATCACCACCTCCTCAAATGGCTTGATCACTTTATGATTTTAGAGCAAAATATTTTTTCCTTTTCCATCATTGATGGTTAGCCTATCAACATCCAATCAAGTATTATTTTTTTAGGCCACTCGCCCATCTCTTGCAAGGTGGAATGGACTTTCAAGCAGTACAATCTACCATAGAATCAGTTTATTCTTAATGCCTCTATGTTTAGTCACATTAGTACCATTTGACTCATCCATCAAATATAGAACCTAGCCCCACAACCCCCGTGTGCCACTTGAGTGGTGGAATGAGGCCATTATGCACACCACCTCCTTCCTCTTGCACCATGGCAAACATGTCACCCAGATTCATAAGCATTTGGAGGAAGATGCACTCAATGAATTCAAATGGATTACTTCCTCCCTCGAGACCGATGCTTTTAACATACAATTTCATAAGCTAGTTGCATCCCTTAAACACCACCTCATGCAACTAAAGGCACCCAACTTTACGCTTGGTTGCATTAGCTCAAAATTGGTGACAAAGCCTCCAAGGAGTTTTACAAAGCACTAAAATCCAAGAAATCTTGTGGGAAAATTAAAGCCATTCAAGTGGCTCAATCCTGACTTACCTCCTAATTTGATATCTCCTTGGCCTTTCTTGAGAAAAACAAGCAGGTTTACCATGCCTAGCATTTCACAGTTACATGGTCCCAAGGTCTTCAGAATTACCTTGATGTGGTGCTTTTCAAGCTCAAGTTAGTTGATTAGTGGATCTACAATGCCCCACTCATATTGCAATAGATTACAGAGGTTTTGAACTATATGAGCAATGACAAATCTCCCAGACTTGATGGCTTCCCTTGTAAATTTTACAAAGCCACTTGGGAGTTCACTAGCCCTGACTAGTTACAAGTCTACAAAGAAGCCTTATGAAATCAGTCTCATGCTCCCATAATTAATTAAGGAATATCAAATTTATTCTCAAAGCTAGAGATCCTGAGCTTCTCACCAGTTATAGACCAATAACCATGCTCAATGTCTCTTACAAGATTCTCACCAAAGCCCTCGCCAATTGCATTTGACTAATCCTACCTACCATTATTAGACCAGAACAAACAAGATTTATTAGAGGCAAATATATTTTGGATAATGTTAGTTTGGTCTGGGAAGTCATGGCTTAGGTCCGTTCCTCTCTTTAAATAATTATCTTCCTAAATTTGGAATTTAAAAAGGCTTATGATAAGATTGAGTGGCATTTTATTATTGCCAAAATCAAGGCTCTCAACTTTGTCCCCTATTTCATTTATGCACTATAGACCTTGCTTCATGATGCCTATGTCTGCCTTACTATTAATGGGCATCAAACCCTAAAACTCTAACTTCAACACTCTATTCACCAAGGTTGTCACCATGATCCAACACTCTATGTTTTAGTTGTTGAAACCCTGGGTTAGCTTTTGGATTCTAAGGCTTTGCAAGGGCTTATTTTTGGAATTATGTTTCTCAATCGCACCTCTCAGCTCATCAATGGCTACTTTACAAATGACACCTTTCTCATGCTTAATGAGTAAGAGGCCACTTTTAATGAAGCTATGCAATGCCTAGATATCTTTTGTCTAGCTTTCTGCTCCAACATTCAATGGAGGAAAACCTACTGCTTCCATCAAAGCATGATACCTTTGCCTGAGTGGATTAAGAATTTTAATTGGTAGTGGATTTCTTGGGGGAACAATTCAAGTTTTTGGGCATCCCCTTCGATTTTGATAGTTCACCATCTGATATTTGTTAATATGTCCTCAATAGGATTGAAAGGAAGATTGAGTATTGGATCACCAAACCCCTTTTTCTGGTGGGCAAGTTCCAGATTTGCACTGAGATTTTGGTGGCAACTCATGTTTACTATTCCTCTTGTTGGGCCACCTCTAAATCCTCTTATGATAATCTATCCAAGTTTCTTTTAAATTTCCTTTATGATAATTCTAATAAGGATCATGGTTTTCATCTAGTGGCTTGGGATATTTATTGCCTTCTTCATGATAAAGGTGGCATGGGCATCATTGGCACCTATCGGTAAAGTATGTCTTTGTGCACTAAATGGGTTGTTTGAATTATTGAAGGTAATGAGTCTGAGAAAATAATCATCCACCATTATATCTCTTTAGGCTCTCCCTATGGCAAAACAAATTGGCAAAATATTGGATTTCAATCGCTCCTCATCATTAATGTGCATGTTAAGATTACATGCTCCTTTGTTGTCAAAAGTATCTGGAAGGCTTTCAAAGTAGTCAAATCCCACTTGAAATGGATAGGGGATGGGTTTTGTACAGGTTTATATTTTAATGATCATAGCTTATGGTGGTCTCTTATTCCCACCAACTCTTCTATCCCCCTAGCTAAATTACCTAGTATTAAAGCTCTAGATTATTCTGTAAAGGAATTCACACTATCTGGGAGTTGGTTACTTCCAGAGACTAGATTCCCTGACCTGATAAAAAAAATAAGTTTCAATTAAATAATGTTGACTTACCTTCTATCCTTCACATTCAGGTATTACTCACTGATGTTATGCTTCATAAGCTAGGCCTTTAGCCTCCTAAGCTTGGTGGAAACACTAGAGATGGAATTGTGATACACACTTTAAAGGATACTCTCTTGGGATTATTTATTAGGTGATGAGTCCATTCTTCCCAACTATCGACAAAGTTAATAGATATTGGGGCCTTCAATCCTCTCCCAAGAGTTGGATCACCTGTCTGGATCGTGTGTGGCACCCTGGCCTAGAGCACAAGTTGGCTCATTTTTATGGTGTTTTATTTATTAGGGGCTTCCCCTCAGTGAGAGGCTACTCCACCTCTGCATTCCCCAGCCCTTTTGTCCAACTTGCAAGCAGCAAAAAAATTTAAAGCATCTATTCTAGTTTTGTCCTAAAGCTCAATTTGCCTGGAGATGGATTCATTCATTATTTCAACCCTATCATCTTCAGCGTTTCTCCTAGTGGTAGGTGATTTTTGGGGACTTTTCTAATTGGCCATCTTCTATTAATTTTCTCTGGTATTTTTTTAATGATATCATCCTCTTTCAGCATTGGAAAGCCAAAAATAATGTTAGTTTTAATCATGAGGCTTGTGGAATTTCATTTTTTGTTAATGAAAATGTTACTATTATTTCATCAGTTTACTTGCAGATCCAAGCTCAAGTTGAGAAGATGGCATTGGACCTATGCCACCTTCAAGAGCTCCTCGACTATTAGGGGAGTGCCTCGTGCACTATGAGTAGAGTTGCGTCATATGACTTGCCCCGCGGTCCACTGCCACCTCTTCCTAGGAGGCATAGAAGCAAAATTCAGTCCTAAAGTAGGGGGCCACTTTTTGCCTCACCCCCCATAGGGTGGTTGGAGTTCACAAGGAAAATCTAATGTTGGTCTTGCTTAGTAGTTTCTAACAAGTGTTATTGTTCTTGCGTAACCCTCTAATGGTTAGCCAATCACTATTCATGATGACCTCTTGGATGGTTGGAATGCTCTGAAGATTCTTGATGTGAAACTGCCTAGTTGGTCAGCGCTTCCTAAGGATGACCCTCCGCCTCTACCTCCATGTGCTTAACTATTTAGTTGATTATTTGTAATTGATCTCGTCATACTTTGATCGAGTATTTTTTAATATTTTAAATCGATTTCTTCCTTTGACATAAAGTTTGGACTATGATTTATCTGACCATCTTACTTTATAACCTTCTATATTATATTTTATTATTTGATATAATATAAAACATTTCAATAATAAAATAAAATTAAAAAAAATCAAAATATAAATTTTTTCTGAGAAATTAAACTATAAAAAACATTATAACTTCTCCAAAAACAATAAATTTTAAAAGACATTGTAACTTCTCTAAAAACATTGTCACTTCTTTATTTATCCTCTCATTAACATCAACAACATTGCATTGACAACCACACTAAGTGATTTTGAACAATATAATGAAATGGAATTTTATAAATAGCATTGAAGTGCTTGATTGTAAGCCTCTTTCCATCATGTTTTTACTATATAACAAGTTATCAATGGAATCTACTCCTCTGCAATTATAATCTCAATAAATAAGAGGGGATGTTCAAGAAAGGAAGTGATTGCCTCTTAATGCAGCAATCAAATTCCTTTGGAACCCCCCAAAAATATATTATGTGCTGCCCACTCTCCACTCATATTTAAAAGTGTATTTGTTCAGATTGGCTATATATAATGATGACCCCTGTATGCTCTGTTAGCTTTATAGTGGTCATCAATATATGTGTGACGTGGTTTGGCATAGAGCATTCTATTAATAGGGAAGCATGGAAACCTTGAGTTCAAGTTAAGTGGGAGTGGGGGGCTTATGGCGACTTATAACGCCGTCTCTATTTAAATGGAATGCATTCAATTGAAATACCCAATCTAAAGCTGAGAGGGTTTTAGAATAAATATAATAAATGCTGTTTCACAACCACTAAGTCGGTGGCAGATTTGGTGTTTGGTGTGACCATTTAAAAAAAGCAAAGAGCATGTTAAAAAAACATGACTTGTCTTCTTAAAAAATATAGTAATACATAATTAATTCTAAAAATATAGTAATATATAATTAATTTTATAAGTTCAACTAACAATATTGTAATATATAATTAATTTTATAATTTCATGATAATTGATTATATAAATATAGTAAAGAGTCAATAAATTCAATCAATCGATAGTAAATAAATTAATTTTAAATTTTTCTATCAATTTTTAATTTATTTCTAAATTTTAAAATAATTCTAATTTTATTGGAATCAGCATCATCCATTTAAATTTGATTCAGTTTAAAATTTGTAAAAATTTATAAAAAAGAATCATTAAACCCATGCAATTTATATGAATGAAATTGATAAAACCTATCCATATTTATAATTGATTTGTATATAATTTTATATATTTAAATAATTTAAAATCAAGAAATAAAATTATATGTTAATAATAAATTATAAAACTAAAAATATAAATATAATATTAAGCATTTGTACTATAATATACAATAAATTTAAATTAAAATATCTTTAATCAATATAATTTTCAAATTAATATATTTATTACCTGAAATAAATTGAAAGTTTGATTCCAATTGTCATAGTCAACATTCCATATCTATACTTTATTTGAATCTAATCAATATTAAAGATAAGATATGGTTTTAAAACACTATAATTGTGCCATGTAACAAACTCAACTTTTTTTTCCTTTACTTAATATTTCAATAAATCATTTAATATAATTTTTAAAATTATTTTATTTCAACGATTAACCTATTAAATTATTAATTGAATGAAAATCGTAAAAGGTGAAAATTTTCACAAACAAAATTTATTTCAAAATGATGCATTTGTAAAATAAATGTATTGTTGTTTACATTTACAAGTTTTGAACCTTGTCCCAAAATTGTGTGAAGAGTTGGATTGGATTGGTTGTTGGACATCAATTCATTTGTCATAGATATATCCCAAACTACTTCATTGTGGTTTGTAAGGCATGGATTGGGTTAGGCATTCACTTGTCAAAATATAAGATTGACTTTAAAATGTCATATGATACAATTTAGTGGTGGTTATTTTTTTTTAAATAAATATTTCAAGTTTTAAGTTTCAAGTTTCAAGTTTTAGATATAACTTTGTGAAAGAGACTCAAAATTTTAATCATTTTTAACTATTTTTAGGCATAAATTTTAAAAGTATGAACTTTTCAAATTTATTAAAAAAAAAATTATAAATATATTATATTTTGATATAAAATATTTTTTTATTAATTTATTTTTTTTAAATACAAAATATTTTATAAATTTTAATTATCTAAAATATAATAATTTATAAATTCACTCACTGTTATTTAAAAATAAATTACTAAACATGTATTTTTGTTAATTTATTGAAAGCTTCTTTCTCCTCACATATTAATAAATTTTATATATAAAATTTTTTAATTAAAAAGGAAATAAACAAAAACAAACCTTAAAAAAAAAACTTTGACTAAACTTTACCTTAACTCCAACAAGTTAATTTATTGAAAGCTTCTTTCTCCTCCCATATTGATAAATTCTGTACCGAATGCCCTTGAATTGAAAGGAAAACAAACAAAAACAAAACCCAAAAAAAACGCTTTGACGTAACTTTACCTTGATTATTAAAAGTCAATTCGTGTTATATACTGGCCTTTTGAACAATTGTGGAGAAGTCAAGTCATACCGAACAGTGGACGCCAACAGTTAAGAAAGTGGTATGCGTCACAGTTGATAATCAAGGCAAAAAATGAATGCGCCGGACCTAACCAGTTGAAGTAGATGAATCGACGTGATCTTACCGAACTATTAATGAAATTCATCAACTGACAGACTGCACATTAACACAGAGTTAGGTATAAATTCTGCGTCCGCAAATACTTACCTGCAATATAACATAGAGTTTTCATTATATTCTTATGGGGCTGCTCCTGACAATCTTTTCCAGCTTTCATCGGATTCCAAACATGTGGTTCCGTGATTCGAGCATGGTAATAATCCTCTTCTGGGTGGCTGCATACGGGTGGTTGATTTATTATATGTGGAGGCCTCGAAGAATTTTCATGGTGGGATTTTCGTGCTTCAAGCCTGCCGATGACACCAAATGTAACTACGAACTCGCAGAGTATTTCGCAATGAGGAGTGAAAAGTTTGACGAGGAGAGCATAAATTTTTTGAGGAGGATTTATCTGAACTCAGGCATGGGAGACGAAACATATTTTCCTCCATTTATTTTCAGAGAAAATCCAGTGGAAAGCCTGGAAGCGGCCCGAGAAGAAACAGAAACAGTAATGTTTGGAGCGGTGGACGAAGTGTTTCACAGCACCGGTTTGAATGGCGGCGATATAGACATCGTCGTTGCCACGTGCAGCATGTACAGCGCGGCGCCGTCTCTGACTGCCATGCTAATTAACCGCTACGGGATGAAAGAGGAGGTGAAGAGCTTAAATCTAGCAGGCATGGGGTGCAGCTCTGGAGTTATAGCGGTAGACACTGCCAGCGACTTGCTCAGAACGCGCACCCACAGCGGTTATGCTCTGGTTATAGTCACGGAAAACATAACTCTCAACAGCTATTACGGCCGCAACAGATCCATGCTGGTCACCAACTGCATTTTCAGGGTGGGCTGCGCCGCTGTGATATTGTCAAGCAGGTCAGGGGATAGAGCCCGGGCGAAGCTGGAGCTGGTTCAGTCACTCAGAACGCACAGGGGCGCAGATGACAAGTCCTACAGTGCAGCTTTCCAGGAGGAGGACGAGGACGGAAGCGTCGGGATTTCGCTAACCAAAGACTTGATCAGGGTGGCCGGTGAAGGGCTGCATGCTCATATCAAATCCTTGGCTCCGCTGGTGCTTCCATATTCAGAACAGCTTAAATATTTGTGGTCTATTGCCGCCATAAATATTTTAGGGATGCAGTCGATGAAGCCTTACATTCCAGATTTCCGCCAGGCTTTCGAACATTTCTGTATTCATACCGGAGGAAAGGCTGTGCTAAACGAGATCAGCCGCAGCCTTAAGCTGAGTGAATATTTAGTGGAGCCTGCGCGTATGGTTCTGCATAGATTTGGGAACACTTCCAGCAGCATGGCGTTCTATGAATTGGCGTATTTTGAAGCGAAGAAAAGGATAAAGAAAGGGGATAAAGTATGGATGATTGCATTCGGCACTGGATTCAAGTGCAACTCCATTGTCTGGAAGGCTATCCATGATATGGAACCTTCTAAAACTGGCAATCCCTGGATGGATGTAATCCATAGATATCCTGTTTCTTAGTTTTGTTCATGCATATCTATTTCTTTATTCATACTGTTACATAGGTTTGTTCAAACTTGACATGTTTCCTCGAACAAGGGCACCAAGATCCAGTCATTGTGTTTCTATAACAATATTGAGAGCGATTGTACGTGACTGAGCAGCCGTGCTTTAATCAGGCGCTCGGCTCCTAATAAACCGCCAGCCTATAAGTGTGCGATCTTTGCACGTAATAAATTATTAAGAAAAGCAGCTCCTTTTCTATTTCTGTACTTATAGCGTAAAGTTGTCGGGTTACATTTCTTTTTGATTTTTTTTAATTCTTTCTATGATTTACGCTAAAAGAATTAGAGATTTATTATTGGAACAACTTTGAGCATAATGTTATTATATAAAATTATATGAGTATAATGTTATCATATAAAATTATAAAAGTATATAAGGTTATATAGTAATGTATCTAGTTGGTATTCATGAATCAGATTATATGTCAGAGGACAAAAAGTCATATAAGAGTATAGCATCAAGAAATAAGAAACAAATTTAGACAAGACATGGTATTCAAAACAACATTACATCACAATGACATAATAACCTATAAGAGAACACAAAGACATAATAACCTATAAGAGAAATAAGCACAAACTACCGCCTCTGAGGGAGGAGGTGAAGGATCATCCTTGGGTGGCACAGTAGTCCAAGCAGGGGGAGGATTTAACACCACCCAGCGATATAGATGGTCCAAAGTCATATCTATTGCCTATCCATTAGTGGGTTGAGTCTAAGTAGTAGTGTCAACAAGAGAACCCCGCTGGGAGGGAGTTGTCTCATATTTGCCACACAGTGGCAGTGACCACCATCCCCCATGTACGAATCGAGGGAGAAGTGGTTGCGACTACAGGGGCGATTTCTATTCCCCTTAAGAGGTGGCAGTGACAAACCCTGGGGTGGGGCATCTGGCGGGATGCAGTTCACTGTGTAGGGATTAATCCCCAGTGATCCAATAGCTCCTACAGATGATGAACCTCTACGACAACTTTCTCAATTTGGACTTGAATTTGCATGCAAGTTGAAGACATAACAGAAACCTTGTCATTAATAGAAAAGAGACAAGATCATTCAACATTGTTAAATAGAGCATTATTTTTAGCCTTCCATAATTGGAACAAAATCACATCTCTAAAAAAGTTCCATAAAAAAAAATAGTAACAAGCTAGTTGGTTGAATCCCCAAGCAACACAAGGCACCAAGTGAAATGCTCAAGGTGATAACGCTGAAAGATTTTACAAATCCATTTCTAGGCGGACTGAGTTCTGGGGTAAAACCAAAAGAGATGTTTGAAGGACTTTAGGTACTGTTAGGCATGGCACTTGGGTTGAGCAATTCTAATATGGGAGAGTCACTCTTTGAGCAAAATACCTTGGTAAACTAAGGACCATAGGAAGTGGCTCAACTTAGGCTCAAAATGAGTCATCCAAATTCAATTGAGCTTGGCAAGCCACATCATGGGGGAGGAATTTAGACCCCATCACCTATTGAGCTTGCTAAGAGTTGAAGAGAAGGGACTCATGACTTAATAGAGACATCCCTAAGGAATAGTTTTGAAAATGGGTGTCATAATTCCACCTCCAATCCTTCCATCACGAGTGGTACACAACAAAAATTTTAGTGGCTTATATTTAAAAAAACTTGGAGATCACTAGGTGAATCACTTTCACACTAGTGGTGAATCAAGTTGGAAGGCGTATAATAGTGTATGAAAATTATGAGGTAGCATGTGGCAAATGCAATTTGAGCAGGAACAACATTCCAAACTCTAATAGGAATAACTGACCAACTACACAATGCAGCCACCTGACTATATGAAGTAACTGCCCAACTACATGATGCAGTCATCCGACTACAATATGTAGTTATCTGATTATAGGATGCAGTCATTTGTCTACATTATGTAGTCATATGATTTTAGGATGCATTCACCCAACTGCATCATCTAGTCATTCGTCTGCATACTAGACCCCTCTAATCGCCTATATATAAGGCATCCACACACCTCATTTTCCACTTTTGGATTTTTTGCTCTGACCTCTAAGGTCTAGCTAACCTTGCTCTCCATCGTCACCCTATTTTCCAAAGTACCGTATTCAACATCCATGGCTTCCTAAACCTCTTCTAGTGCAGGTCTTGACATCAAATCCTCTAAATAATGATTCAAAAATCTCATGTGCATTATGATCCTAAGACTTATCCAGCACAATGATACATATATGGATTGGATCAACCAGTGTAACTTTAGAAGGATTGTCTACATGCCACAATAAAAAAGAGAGACTCCTCTTCTAAATTCTTTGTTGTTAAATTTTGACAATTCTATATCCAAATTTACTCTTCACTTGAGCTCACATTCAATTTCATTTAGAATCACTCCAGAGGACATCCATAGATTAATAGGCATGTTGTAAAAGGATGCGGAGGAGGTCACAACGAAGGACACGCTAACCAATGAAGATGAAAAATATTTGGAATCTATTTATACACTACAACTAGATGGTAATATGTTATTCATTTTATAATTCATCAAAATTTTAGACTTGTTTTACATCTATTAATAATTATTTCTCAACGTGTTAATGTGTTTTTATTTATAGCTCCCCAAAGTCATGATAGAAGGGGACTTGAAGTAGTGAAAAATCCTTTTCTACTTGTTATGATTGAACTATTCGAGGCCAAATTTGTATTGTAGGGAAGTCTTTCAGACATTCCATACTAGGTAGTTGTTTATATTAGATTGTACTCTCAACAATCATGAATTTGATTCATGTCCATTCCTATCAAAAATAATTAGGGATGATGTGATTTATGCCATTGAAAATGAAAATTCTACATGTTACTCTACCAATTTTTGTATTACATTGTACAATGAGGCTTTTTACAACTTACGAGCCACACCTGTTCTAACAACTCTTCATCACCAAATATTTTTTGACTCACTCTCCTTTGAAGACTAGGAGGTTAGGTTGCATTCCACTATAATTATTTTTAAATGATTATATAGCTAATGATTTTTTTAAGCTAAAAATATTCTCATTATTTATTTCAAAAAATATTATCTCAGGTGATTTTAAAAAGAAATGTAGCAATAAAGGAACATCAACCCCATGAGGCAATCACATATACAGATATAGAGGGCGACAATGAATCATCTTCAGTGCAACCATTACAAAATAAAAAATGCATGCAGAGTTTGATTGTGGCTCCACTAGTTATTAGTCAACCTTCCACTCATGTTGTCAGTATAACTTCATACAAAATCTTAGTGTTGATTTCACTAACAAAAATAAGTTTATCTTTGTAATTCTTTAAATATATTTTATTTTTACAATGGCACAGTTTGTAGTGCAACCAACATTGACTGCAACTTCCAGAATTCAGTTTCAACCGTTATTACAAGGTGCATAAATTAATACATTTTTTATTTATTTCTGGACAAGAAATAGAATGAGATTAGAATATATGAAATTAATAGTGTTAATAAAGGATTTATCATTTTTTATTTTGAATCCAGTTTGCATGTCCTTCCTCTCCTCCTTGAAGGAGAAATTTCCAATTTTAACCACCACCACCACTAGCCCGCCCAATAAATACATGAAGAGGAAAATGTTTAACATTTACAATAGAAAGTGAGGGCACTGTGAAATTTGGAATGTCAGAGTTTCTAAGCTTTTCACTTGGCAGTCTCCTTAGTATGTCAGGAACTACATGTCTTATAAATATTGATCTTTATGAGGAGTTCTTGGAGATTGATAGTGGCACCTTTATGGCTCATGCTATTTTTTAATCCTCGTGATATAATACATGGAACCTAGCCAAAAAATCAATAGTATCCAGAGTCTACACCTGATAGTCCACCTAGCACAAACACACCAGAGGACACTCCACAAAATGATGACCAATGCACTTTTTTTACAATTTTTAATTTATTGGCAGAGAGTACTTAGGCCTTTATTAATGATTGTGTTACTACTAACCTTGATGGATTAATAACATGGGAGTATAAGGAAAAAAATTGATATAGGAAGTAAATACACATTTTCACAACCACAACCAACGTGATATACTATATACAATGGTTGAACATCAGCATGCAAAAACTAATGTTTTATTCAACAAGGTAGTTTTTGGTACATTGCAGTGAGTAACAACTCTAATGATAATGTTCTTGATATAATGTTAAATGGGCTTGAGAATTTAAATGCAGAATGCCAAGCATACTTCAACAAATGGACAAAAAACAAAAGCCTTGTGGATATCGCTAATATAGAAAAAGAAAAAACCGTGGTAAGTTTTTATTTATTATTTTTCAATTAAATTTATTTTATAATTTTTAACTAATTAATATTGTTTGCTCATTTGCAGTCAAAATATAATATCAAGGTATTTTCATTGACATGCATTCAAAGAATGCACGTAAAAGTATATATGCGGCTATTTCTTTCAAGGAAAAACATGTTTTAATGAATGAGCAGAATAATACATTGAAGAAAATCATTAAAGAACACCGTTTGGACTCTTAAATATTGATTAAAGAGAAAGTTGAAAACGACACATCCATGTTTTCCCCTGGAAATGCTACTACACATGAAAGGGCAATTCTTGCAAATATCAATACCGTAGCAAAAGATCTTATGAAATTTAGGATCCTTTTAGAGGCCACTACTTCTAGTCAAGTGGATGCTTAGGCTAGTCATAGAATGCAGATAGACACCCAAGTGTTTGAAAAATAATGAGATTTCTACTTGGCATTGTATTTTTGTTTTATAAATATTAAAACTAAGGATTCAGATTGAGAGTTGATCCCAAACAATTTATTCTATAATTTTGGCTTCCGCACTCTTAATTTTTATTTCTATGGATGTATAGTCTTATTTGTTTGAATCAATAAAATGTTTTAAGACATTAGAATCACAGTGGGTGATTATGTGATAATATCTAATAAATCAATGCAATATTCAATTGGTTTCTTGCAATGTTCAATATTATTTCTTTTGATTTAATAATGCATTTTTTTTTAATGGTGTGAAAAATGAAAAGGACATAATACTAAAAATATATTATTTTTAGAACTCAGTATTTTAGAATGCTAAATATTACAATGTAAAAGTATGTGCAAAATTTAAAAAAATCATAATAAGATTGGTAAGTCTAAATCAATTTAAAAATTTTTTTAAAATAAACAACATAAATTTATCACATGACTGCATTTAATTTAAATAAATTTCAAATACATACAAACTAAAATTTAGGTAACTGCAACAACCCTTTTGAAACTAGTGTTTCATCATAGGCATTTGTATGTACTATTTTAGAAGCATTTTCAAGGACTTCTTTGATAGTTGTATTAGTGACTCCTCTTCTTTCAATGAGAGAACTCTAAATTGAAATCACTCTTTCATATGGAAATGCATCCTTTTCATAACTGAAACATACAACCTCAAACGTGTGTCAATATTTTTATCTAATTTGTTCCTAAGTTTTGATTTAATAAAATTTAATGCACTAAATACCCTCTCATCTTATATAGACCCCAAAATCATTGTTTAGCACAATTTATACAATCAAAAATATTCACTAATAATTTCTTGCAGAGCACTGTTGGGATACAATTTTTTCCACAACGTTTTAATATCACATATTTATGTTGGTTCATTTAATGACCAATATTGTTCAATCATTGTAATTCTGAGTTGACCATTTTGTTAGTAAATTCTTTTACAAAATACCCTCAACTTCAAATCCATTAATACCTACAGGCTTACTGAAATGATTGATGAGAGCACCCATGTATTTGATAAATATATTATTTATTATTTATTCACCCTCTAAAATGTTCCAAAATATAGGATTCACCACTCCTATATCTTCAAGCAACTCATCCCTTTGAATATGATCTCGAATTTCAGAAAATAAACTTTCTGAAATTTCTCTCAATTTCAATCATGTATGATATATTACATTATCATATAGAACCTGTGTTAAAGGTAGTTCTTTAATTTCTGCTCCATCCACATTAGTTCCTCTTTGGAAATTGTGAAGTGGTATCTCTTTTCCATTAATATATAAACATCATCCTTTAGTCAATCTAAAACACCTTGCTACAAACCAAAACACTTATTACAATTCTGAATCAACTAGAAACACAGTCCATAAAGTAGGTAAGATACCACATAGGTTTGACTACTAAATAAATAGATGAAATGCCTTCTTTCTAACTATACATTGTTTTTTTCACAGACATATACTTCCAAAATACATCTAAATTCAGTTAAATACAGTCTTAGCAACCACATTGTAGTCCTAAATAATATAAAGACTAATTTTGAATATCTGATTGGATGAAAATTAAATATGTAGCAAGGAGGAAGAATGGAGAGAGAGAAAATTGATAAAACATGAGCTTTGATACCAATGTTAGGAAAAATTAGATGAAAGAAATAAAATGTTAATTTAGTGTGAACCAAAGATATTGTATTACTTGAATGAAGAGATATTAAAATATATATAGCTAAACATGTGACTATTCATTATATATTCCAAGAAGACCATTTATCTTCCTATATAGACTATCTATTTAACACCATAGGACAAAATATCTCCCACAATTATTCCTAGAATTAACATTATTATAAACAATAATATTACAATATCATGGGGTAAAATGGGGAATAACAAATTCATAGGTATGTTTCATAAATATTATATATTTACACATTATTCTACTCTTTGAGACACTCACTATATTTTAATGACGTGTCTAATTTCTTATAAAATATGAGTTTCACTGGTTCACCCAAAATCTCAGAAGGGGAACACATACGACTCACCACATTTTATAATTTAAACATGTTTTTTGGACAGTATAATGGATCCAAAGACTTTTGTTGCATGTGCGTGAAAAAGCATGGCATATAATTCATCATATTCAATGTTTTCAAATTGAAGACCCATCACCATATGACTATAAGGCTTTAATTTCAACCCCCATTATATTTTATGACTCGTTATTTTTTAGATGTGGGGGCCCATCACCAAGATTTAACATAGGGTTTCAACTCAAGTTTATTTTTTATCTCCTTCAATGGTATAATGAGACCATGGGACTTCCCTTGCATCTTAGAAACAAAGGCAGTATCTTGTTAGCAATTAGTTTCATATTTACAATTTAATACTTTGTATTCACCAATGTTTATGTGGGAAAGGTAAGCATGGTCTTGTAGGGTCAAAGATGCAACATCCAAGCATTTAAAATTAGATCTAGATAGTAACATCAATGTCATATTTATATGTTCTAATTTAAAGTTTGTGTTTACATCACCTACTTTATGGTTAATCATGCACCTCAAAGTGGGACAAAATGTAGACACTTAAAAAATGGCTTCTTGGTATGTACTTGACATTAATATATATGTTATGCACACTTGTCTATATATGGATTATTGGTCTAAATTTGGCATTATTACACTATTATATAAACTTTTGAAGCTAGAAATCACTTTCATGCCATTTAAAACCTCCATATTCATCTTGAGCTTATCTAGTCTCACTGCAAGGGCTAATTGTGATTGTATATTTATGTATATTTTGAGGGGTGTGAAAAATTAGAAGGTGAAATCATTAGCTAGCAACTATCCTTATCTATGCATACCCTGAAACCAACCCTTGCACATTTTATATTTTTAGGATTTGCTAATTTTAGGACAAGATTTTAAACTTGTAATTAGGGCAAAAGGAAACTGGGAGTGAAGAGATTTGTTTTAATTTGTAGGCATGAACTAGGATGATATAGTTTGACCAAGATTGTCCATATGATCTTGAAAGTGTCAATATTTTTTTTACAATCCTGATAGTATTATCATTTAGGTTTAGATTTGACAAGTGCACATGTTCAAATGTTCATCTACTAGTATAGACATTTTATATTACTATACCATACTTGAAAAATGACTTAAAAAACCTTGTGACAACATCTAAGAAATCTAAGGGCCTTATATACTCATACATGTTTGATTGTATAATTAATTAGGCATTGTTTATTGTGTTTTACATGTTTGATGATGCTTAATTTGAAGTAGGTGTATTTTTATGCTTACACTAACATCTATAAATATTTAATATTCATAATGAGGGTTTTCACGTGCTTTCTCCCTCTGGGTTCAATGCCAAGTAGATATAGCCACCCTATCCCTATTAATAAAGGAGATTAAGAAACTAAATGTCCAGCTAAATGTATTCATCCTCATCATAGTGCCTCGATCTCTAGATAGAGAGCATGCTATATATAATCCTCTAGAGTCCCTCTCCATCCTTATCCCCTTTCTCAATCTATTAATCATGTCCATACTCTAGATAGGGGTACACTTTGTCAATGGACTGTGTGGATGTCCTTGGTTGATGGAAATTACATGTAAATTTTTTGGAAACATATGTGAATAAAAAATTGTATAATTTTTCCAAAAAAATTACATGTTATTTTTTGGGAGTGTGAAAACATCAAATCTCTAATACTTTAACATTAATTATAGAAAGAAAAGACAGAACAAGTATGTTTTTGAAATGTTGGCTTAGATTTATTTTTAAAGAAGACATTATTAGGTTGAGATCCATATGAAGCACTAGATGTCTGTAGATTTTTAGGGTTTCCCCATCCTCCACACCGTCGATCTATCAATCAATCTAGGTGAGATTTATTCTATTTTGAAAGTGCATTTATTGTGTTGAGTTAGGCTGGCCTTCCACCCTTTAGGTGATGTTTCCTTCCATTTATTAAATGGATGCCACGGCCATTTCTACATCATTTGATACAGGGATAGACAGTGGGAGCCTTATAATCAAGGCACAAAAACAAAGTTGAAAGTTTACCCCAAACGTTTACCATGAGGTATTGACTCTGACCTTGATACTCCTCTACCAGATGTGGTTATAAAATTACCAGAGTTTGATAAATCCTATAATTATTTTGAAAATTTTACCTTGGTTGCTTATTTTGTGGGTTGAGTCCCTCTGGAGAGCATGTTAAAGCAATAGGTTCACAACCATTGACAAGGCCATGGGGTGAAACTAGGAGGCCAAAACCTTACCAAGGGTTTCTTCCTATTTCATTTCACAAATCCAAAACACTGTAAAGCCATTGTTAATCATGGCCCCTGGTTTATATGCAACATTATAGTTGTTTTTCTCATTGGACCTGAGACTTTCAAATCTCAAAACAATCTAAACTTAAAATCCCAGTATAGGTAAAATTTATATGCTTGCCTCTTCCTCTTTGGAACTTTGTTGAAAGCTTATCAAGCCTTTGGGCTCCTTTATTTGCCATGAACAACATAAGTTCTATGCATCACATCCCCAGAGAAGGGACTATGTGGAAATAGATATTGCCAAAGACCTCAAAGACTTCATTGAGATTCAAGTAGGAAATAAATGATTCACATAGTGTGTGCTTTATATTAACCTCCCAAACACTTATTTTCGATGCCAAGCTTCAGACCATATGATTAGAGAATGCCCTCTAATGATCCCCACTCTTTTTTCTCCTCAAGATAAAAGTGGGTATGATTTGAAACCCCATATCTCTAATGGGTGTAAAATAGTCTCTAATAGGAAGAATAATGTAGTCCATAGAAATGTCAAACCCCAGCTATTCGTGTATCAGCCCATAGAGGGGATAAGTTCCTCAATCTCTACTAGTAAAGTTCTTATGCCCATGCAAGTTAAATCCCCACTTCCCATTTCCTGCTCCCCTCAAGTGGTTGCCCATTTTGTTTCTTCCTCATCTCCCACTCCTATGACTCCTTCCTCATAGCCCCTTTCAAGGGTGAATGATTCAGATTCAGAGTGTGGTCTTGTGACCCTCAACCGTAACACTATTGTGTGGTGCTCACATAGTCCCTCACACTTTTTAAAGGAGGATTATGTGCCAAACAAAAGGAAATCTATTTTACTTGAAGACTATGCCATTCTCGACTGAATTTTTAATTGGTTTGCATCCCTCTTAGTCTTATAGAGGGAAATGATATGAACATTGACTATTACCAATATAGGTTTTTTATTAGAATGTTAGAAGACTCACTGATCTGACATGTAAGTATACAGTCAGGAGTAGTTGTCATATTTTTTCCAAAATGAAATTTTTTTACATGTAAGAAGTTAATTTTTTTAATTTTCTGCTTCATTCTATTACTTGCACCATCTGGCACATGGCCCTTTGTCAGGCCAACTATCATGACTCTAGCCATGGGGGAGTGGTCACCCTTTTGGAACTTGCATTGTCTCAAAATATTCTCCTAGGGTTCCAACCCCACCCATCAAGTGGTCTGGACTCTTTTTGACTTTGGTAATTACATCATTAACTTGGTCAACTTATATGGCTCTAATGATGTGTGAAATGCACTTACTTTGGAGATGGTTGGAAAACTCTCTTTTGAATATGCAATGGATTATTTTTGGTGACTTCAACATGATTGAGTATAGTGAAGACAAAGAAGGATGTATCCCCATGAGGTGGTGTGCTAGAGAATAGGAGGCATGGTTCCATATGTGAAATAAATTTGGGTTTTTTAATCCCAACTATCATAGGAGGAGAGAATCAAATTCTCCTTGGGTCACTTGGTCTAATTTTCATCAAGGAGTAAATCGATTTATTAAGTGTCTTGATCATGCTTTGCTTATAGAATAAGACCATTCTTCTTCACTCATGTCCATGATTAGCCTATTTTTGTGATCCAAGACACTTTCTTATCTGACCATCATCCTATTTACTTCCACATTGAGTGGACTACCCCTTAGGTTAAATCCCATAATTCTCAGTTTTACCTCAATGCTCCCCATCTCAAACATGAGTGGATTATGGGGCATATCATTAGAATTTGGAACGTGGCTCCCATACCCACAAGGGACATTGGCTAGATTGAGTGGTAGGCTAATTTAAAATCCCACACCACCTCTTTTCTCTGGATATATGGAAAACAAGTAGCTCTCTTTTGGTGGAATATTCATAATGCTACAACTAGCTCTCTTTAGGTGGAATATTCATATGGAAAACAAGTAGCTCTCTTTAGGTGGAATATCTTAGGGTTTCATAGGAATTAAAATTTGCGCCTTTAATCCCTCATTTGAAGACTCAAGATACTATGTGGATACATAATCTCTAGTCAATTGAGGCTTTCAAGGCCAGAGAAGCATAGTTTAGAGCATGTATGCATTGGTTGAAAGTTGGAGAGAAAGTGATAAGAGAATTTTTCTCTCTCCTTTGTTCAAGACAAGCTACAAACAAAATAAAATCTATTAGATGTGCTTTAGATAGATTCACCAAATTACCTGACATCTTACAAGCTTTTTTGCATCACTATCATGGAGTGTTTGTTATGCAACCCTCCTCTCATGCTCATGAAGTTGCTCTTTCTCAATGCCTTGAATTGGTCCTATGTAAGCTCTCGAAAGCTCAAAGAGTTGTTTGTGATAGGCCCCTCAGCCTCAGTGACCTTAAAGAAGCCATCATGTAGATGGTTACTGATAAGACTCTAGGAGTTGATGGGTTTCCCTGTGAATTATATCAAACCCTATGGGATATAATTGGACCTGATCTTCACAGTCTATTATGAAGCTATTTTATCCAATTCTTTAGGGCATCTCATTAATCAAGGTAACATCAAGTTCATTCTTAAGAATGGTGACCCTGAGGTAATTACTAAGTGGAGGCCCATCACTTTGCTTAATGTTTTTTACAAAATCATAGCTAAAGTTTTAGTCCTTAGAATCAAGCATTTGCTCCCTTTGATTGTGAGAAGTGAACAAACGAGGTTTATTCAACATAGATACATATTGGATAATGTTATTACTATCTAGGAAGGTATATAATGGTATAGGATATCCAGCTAGAAGGCTTCATTCATCAAGATTGACTTTGAGAAAGCTTATGATCGGATTAAATGGCCTTTTATGATAGCTATGCTTTAGGCTCTTGGGTTTGGCCCCAAGTTTTTTCACACTATTAATATGTTGTTTCAGGATGTGGGTGCTTGTATTACTATTAATGGTTCTCAATCCCAACATTTTGAGCTTCACATATCTATCAGACAAAGGTGCCCCCTTGCACCTTCCCTTTATGTTTTGGATGTTGAGAACTTCAGTTATCTTTTGGATAGCCATGCGTCTAGGGGTTTGGTAAAGGGTACTTTTATCCCTAGCTCATACTATTAGTTGATCAATGGACACTTTGCTGATGATTCCTTCTTCACTCTCCAGGAGGATGAGGAGTTTGTTAAGTATGTTCTAGAATGTTTTGACATTTTCTACCTTGCTTCTGGGTCTTCCATTCAATGGTAGAAAACACAATGATATTGCCAATCCTTTTCACCAAAACCTCCTTGGTTGGAGGGATATCAGTGGCAATGGATCCTTCTTGGGGTTTAGTTTAAATTCTTAGGCATTCCATTTCCTTTCAGAGCATAACCTATAGAGTTGTAGTCATATGTGGTTCAAAGGGTAGATAAAAAAATCTCCTTCTAGATCACCAAACCATTGACCCTAGTTGGGAATTTATAGATCTATTATAAGATGCTCGCTAGTACTCATGTTTACTACTCATCATGTTGGGCACCTTCTAATGCCTCTTACGCAAAACTGGAAAAGCACCCGAGATACTTTCTATGGGATAATTCTAAAGGGAACCATAGTTTTCACCGAGTCTCTTGGGTTATTTTTTGTCACCCTAAAGAAGTCGGTGGACTTGGGCTTGTTGATATTAAGCTTCAAGGGTTTGCTCTTGGTGTTGAGTGGATCATCAGAAGTTTGGAAGGGGATGAGGCCTAGAAGATCTTATTGAGGCATTACATTGCTCAAGGCTGTTTGCTTGGCAAAATGGCCTGGCAAAGGATTGGTTTACACAGTGTTCTCATCACTCATGTGTTGGTTAAGATAGGGGGCACATTTATCATACAAAGTATCTGGAAGGCCTGGGAGAAAATCAAATCTCCCCTAATCTGGGTGGGGGAAGGGTTTATAAATGGTCTTTTTCTTAATTCTCAATCCCCATGGTGGTCTCCCACGTTGAATTTCCATAATGTCCCCTTTACCACGGTCCCTTGGGTCAAAATCCTGAGGTTGTATATAAAGGGTATTTAGACGATTAGAGACCTCTTCTATAAGGTTACTCGGGATTGGCTTCCTTGGAATATGGTTAAGTCTAAGTTCAATCTAAATAAGGAAGATGCTGAATCAATTTTTGAATTATAGAGTTCCATATTTGAAGATTACTTACACAAAATTGGAATTTCCTCTCTTATGCCGTGGTGGAAGGATTGGACCTAAATAACAACTACATCATTTTGTCACCACTCCCCTAGGCTTGGTTATAATTTTTTGGCCCCTTAGCATATTGACATTGAAGCCCTCAACCATTGATAGTCTCTCAAATCTCTCCATCATGTCTGGGATCAGAGGTTTGATAATATCTGGGTAGCTTCTATTGAGCCTAAAAAATCCTACTTCTTTTGGCGTATTATTTAGCAAGGTCTATTTATCGAGGACCGACTTAAACACATGAGAGTTTTGAATCCCACTTGCTCAGCTTATCACCACCTAAAATCCATTAAGCATCTCTTTTAGTATTGCACTCATGCCCAGTTTGCCTAGAGATGGATTCATGCCCTTTCCAAACCCTTCAAGCTTGAAATGTTCACTTGGAAGATGGCTCTCATGGGGGTCTCCTCCCTACTTCCTGCAAGATATATGAGATTCTCACAGATTTTTTGGACTAGTATTCTTTTTTAGATTTGGAAATCTATAAATAAAACATATTTTAATAATGAAGTTATGGAAAAAGGCTTTTATGTAACTAACAAAATAGTTGTGATTGATAACGTTACCTTCCATACTCAGATTCAAACAGATAATGTTCAGCTCGAGGTCCACCATTTGCAACTCCTGGACCATTTGGGGAATGTTCCTTGTGCGGTCAGCGATAAGTCTCTTGATCCACCTCCCCACCATTCCCCCGAGGGGTGAGGACGTGGAGAACGACATCATTAATCTTGTAGTCGACAGTGCCAAAGTTGGAGGAACACCTCTCCTCACTCTTGCTATCCATCTCCTCCCTGAAGATCTAACAGGTGCAGCAGAGATAGTGGGGGGAGTGACGGGGGGCACGCCACGTTGGAGCCCCCCTCTGCAAGATAAGTTTTTGCAGTTGGCATTGCCCAGTTATCCTTCTAGACAGGGTTCTTAACAATAAAATGGTACTTAAATTAGCCAACACACTGATGGTTGGGACCCCATCCCAGTTGATGAAGACCCCCCAGTTCAGGGGTGGAGGGGACCCTCAAGATCCTCTGCCTCCTCCGCCTTCCCATGCTGCCATATTCGTTACTGCTACTTAATGATTTCCTTGTTTATGCTCTTATCTTTCTTTCTTTTTTATTGATATGTACTTGAGTTAACTTAACCATGGTTGTTTGGTTGTTTGGTCGTTTGGTGATCTGGTTTGAACTTTACTCTTCCCAAAATTTCTTTAACTAAATTTAATCTATTTAAAATGTGACTTTTCTATCCATATTTTTGTATGAATAACAATATATTATATCTTATTATATTAATGAAAGTGTACTTTTCAATAAAAATGTATAGAAAGAAATAAAAAAATTTAAAAGAAATGTATCCTGCCAACTGTACTATCTAAGTACAGAAAAAGAAGAGGAGCTGCTTTCCTAAATAATTTATTACGTGAAACAATCACACACTTACAGGCTGGCAGTTTATTAGGAGCCGAGCGCCTGATTAAGGCACGGCTGCTGAGTGAAGTACAATCGCTCTCAATGTTGTGATTGAAATACAATGACTGGATCTTGATGCCCTTCTTCGAGGAAACATCTCTAAGTTTGAACAAACTAAGAAATATCACAGCGGCACAACCCACCCTGAGCAAAACAATGAAAATTTAATTATTATGAAAGCTCATGCAGCCACCCAGAAGAGGATTACCATGGTCGAATCACCGAACCACATGTTTGGAATTCGATGAAAGCTGGAAAAGATTGTCAGGAGCACCCCCATCCTTAACAATATAATGAAAACTCTATATGTAGTTCAGGAAAGTATTTGCGGACGCAGAATTTATACGTAACTCTGTGTTAATGTGCAGTCTGTCAATTGATGAATTTCATTAATAGTTAGGTAAGATCGTCGATCCATCTACTTCAACTGGTTGGATCCGGCGCATTCATTTTTTTGCCTTGATTGTCAACTGTGAGGCATACCACTTTCTTAACTGTTGGCGCCCGCTGTTCGGAATGACTGACTTCTCCATAACTGTGAAAAAGGTCACGATATAACATGAATTGACTTTTAACATCCTTTTGTTTTGTTTTTGTTTTTGTTTATTTTCCTTTATATTCAAGGACGTTACGTACATAATTTATCAGTGTGAGAGGAGAAAGAAGCTTTCAATAAATTAACAAATATTAATGATTAAGTTATAATTGTGTTAATGTTAGTATTTATTAATTATTTTAAATAGTAATGATTTATAAATATTATATTTTACATAATTAAAATTTATAAAATATTATTAATAAAAAATATTTTATAAATTTGAAAAATCCAAACTCTTAAAATTGATAATAAAAATGAATAAAAATAATTAACAATTTGAGTCTCTTACAATGTTAAATTATGTCTAAACTGTTAAAAAGAATATGAATGACCACTAAGTTGTATCATAGGCTAGTTCAAAGTCAATCTTATCTTTTGACAAGTGAAAGGCTAACCCAATCTATGCCGTACCAAACCACAATGAAAGTAGTTTAGGATATATCTATTACAAATGAATCAATGCATCATTCTCTCGGGGGTAAATAATAGGAGGCAATAATTTTTTTGAGCCAAGACCTAATGTTTTAGTTATAATTTTATTTGAGACATTGAATAGGGTGATTGGCGTCCTACATAAGTTCATAATCATTTTTTTAAAGAATGAATTTGATATTCTATGTATTTTTTTTATTTTAAAGTATTGCATATTTTTTATGGTTTAAGGATATATTTTGTGAATATTAAATCTTATAGTATTTCACAATGTTTGATATAATTTATTATAGAAATTATTAATTTTTAAAGTTTTAATATTTTAAATTATTTGATTAATTAAATGTTAGATCTATTATTAGAAAGATTATATTACAAGTTATTTGTTGGAATTTAGATAATTTACAATGTATTGAAGATAGTTTGAGAGTTGTCGTGTCCCCAATAGGATTGTAGACACTAAAAACTATATCAATAATTCTACATGTCGCAACATACCCTTTCGACCCCTTGCTCCCTTTCATTAAAACATTTCTTGACCCCCTTAAAAACCCATTTATCCCTACCCACATTTAGCTAAATTATTTAATTAATTTAGCTAATAAACTTATATTTAGACCTCACCCTAAAATCAAGTCCATCGCTAACTTATCGCCACCTTGCCCTAAGACCATTTATTACCCTAAAATTTAAGTCCTAACCTCCTAAGACCATTTCTTGTCCTAACATTTACTCCCTAACCTCTCTAGACTATTTCTACCTACATGACAATACTCTCTTAAACCAACTCAGACCATTTCTAATGGTCTTAATTAGGCCAAAAATAAGTGCAAATCACTATTTTTAGCAAGTTGGACCTATTCTACCATGATCGACATCGGTCATCCCTCAACTGATGTCAGTTGACTAGGACCAACATCAATTACTTAAGACTGCCCATGACTTTTGCTCAGGAATTTGAAGACGTTGAGTCTGAGTACGAGTAATCATTTTCTTGTGAACTTGTGTGTGAACCAAAGAGCTTAACCATATAACCAAAGACTTTCCAAAAGCATAAAGGAGCTACACCATTGAGAAACTGAAAGTTTTAGCACCATTACACTGCCCAAATTCTTCCATGTTTCCAATCAATTTCTCTTGACCTGCAATCTACTTCCAGGACAATACTGCTGCATTAGATAAATACTTTTTTTATTATTGATCAATTTCAAGGTTTCTTATCTTAGTATTTGTTGCTTTAGTATCTTCATACCTTCCCCATAGCCCCAACTAACTATGTTGAAGTTTTGCACTTTAACACCCCTATGCCATCCAACACCCATCAACCTTCCACACTCTTTTGAGCCTAAAACCTCTGTTTGGACATTCCTGAGCTTCATTCCTACCCTCACGAACCTATCCAAACCTTTTACCAGCCCAACAATTCTTTAGAACCCTCCTTAAATATAACCTTTTTACTAAAGTTAAAAACTATTTTTTTCACAGTGATTGATGTCAGTTTTGCCTAACTGATGTCAGTTATGCTAAACCGACATCGATCCATAGAAGATCGACATCAGTCTATGTGTAAAATTTTATTCTTAAAAAAACAAGCTAAAAATCACCAATTCAACCTATCAAAACCTTTATTTTTTAATCCCTATCATAACAAGTACTTATCTACATCAACTAGACCTGAACATTATCACCTTAGTGTTTTTTTATACAAATTATGTTAGTTTGTTTCAAAAAAAATCATGCATTCTTAAAGTATTTTGTCATTTATTTAAAGTAATTTCTTATTTCTTTGCTTAATCATTTCTTATTAGCATCATTTTGACTTAACTTGTTTTAACAAGTGGGTTCACAACCATCCTCAAAAGTTTCATACTTCTAGGAGCTAGCATTTTTTAGGCAAACTATATACACATAATATTTTCAAACTTTTATTGATTATTGATACTTTGTATCTTTTAGGAACCTGTCAAGTCTCAATCTCTCTAAGTGCATGCTTTAAGGGGTGCATCGAGAAAAGGGTGGGCAGACCATCGGTGCTTCGTAAGATTGTTGTCCCTTTTTCCACTTGTCATCTACACACTTATCTCCTAAAACCATTTACGCTAACCTTATTCTTCTTAGTCCTACCCATTCCTCTCCATTATCATGCATTATCCATTCATTTCTTACCTTAACTCCCTTTTGGTTAGTCGATTGTACTAGGTTGACTGGGTTGACCCAATATAGTTTAGGAGTATTTTTCACTTTCTTAGCTTGTTAGCCTTTTGGTTGACCTAACTCAGACCTAGTCAATTGTCCCCAAAAACACACTAGGTCAATTGGTTCAACCCTATACAACCAACATTTTTGAGAGGAGTTAGAGCAAGATCCGCCTATATATACAAGTTCATTTCCCACCATTTCATAAGAGAAGAATTAATAGTGAAGTAGTGTGAATGAACATCTACTTATTAACCATTCTACTTGAGGAATAAAACTTATGGTTCCATACTTTCTTTGGAGATACGTATCTTATCTTGTGGAGAACTCCTTTGGATGCTTAGATAGATTGTGTAGCCTAGAGATGATTTATCTTCATTATCCTTACATACCACAACAATCTCTTGTAAAGCACCTTGGATAAGGGAGAGATTGAGGCTTGGTAGGTTCATCTTCAAAGGTAAGAATTCCTAACTTTATTTCTCATTTGTAAGAGTAGATAGATAATGCATTTGTATTTTTCTCCCATGTATTAGGATTCTATATACATTAAAGTGAGTATATGTCTTCTAATACATGTTTAGTTATTTTATTGTTTCTAACCCCCACTTTGTGCCATAAGCTTTGGTGTGCACTAGATTAGATTTACTTTCCTATTATTATAATAAGTGAATGATTTAAACCTTAGGACTCCATTAGGGTTATTATGCGATTATGTTAGACTATAGGCTTTGGAACCCTTCCTATCATAATATGTTATGACAAATGATCTCCTAATTAGGTCTAGCAGATCCCCATATTGGTTATGCTCCTGCTTGACAAGTGTATCCCAATTAGAAGTGTAGCTATGCTCTATCTTCTCTGATCTAGGATTGATTTATAGACATGATGCATTTTTAATTGCATATATTCTGGTGAACCCGATGTGAAACTAACCCTTGCAAGATTTATTTCACTTATTTTCATTCATTTAGTCATTATTTTTATCATATTGGATCAACTCTGTCGACTTAGTTTTCTAAATTTTGTGCACAAGTTTCCAGGAACATGCAACTGGATTGACCCAATTGATCCAATATAGGTTTCCAACCTTTTAGACATCTAGTTTAGCCTAATAAGTTGACCCAGTCGACCCTGTACAGTTTCAACACTCTGTAGCAAGTGCCTACATAGCTTGATCGATCCTATTGACCTAGTTTGTAGGTTTCTCAAGCAAACTTCAAAGTTCTTCATTAGTAATCTTCCTTCATTTCATCTCTTATCCACCAAAGTTCCTTTCTACCTCTCTATTTATTTATTTTATGTCTTTCCTTTCACAGTTTGTAGTCTTTAAAACTACCCTTGCACAATCAACTGGATTGACCCTACCAACCCAATTTTGTGTGTTATCTTAAATAACTAGGTTGACTCTGGCCGACCCTGTACATTTTAGACCTTGCTTCTATAGTACATGTTCGACCCTGTCAACCCTAATTTATATTTTGTGCATATAGTGTCAACCCTATACCTTGTTTCAAGTTAGAATTAATCTCTATATGTTAGTAATTAGTTCACACCTTTCTTTTCCTGTTGCTTGCATGCTTAGAATATCTCACATTTTTTAATTAGGGGATTTTTAATTAATCACTTAGTTTCACTATTTATATTTTATACACACATGATCAAATCACAAAAACATAAATAAACATTTTAATATTTTATCTACCCAAGGCCAACCTACTTGGATTTCATCACCAAGGGGGAAGCTGACTTGATGCTCTAGTCAAGTATAAAGCATGGTTAATGGTATATTTTGGCTAAGCACCTAATACCCTTATCACTACAGTGTGTAAAGTGAGGAGGTATGCCCCAATACTAAACCTATATCATTTCCACTATAGTCCATTTCATCCCAAACTACCTGAAACCATCCTTAGATTGTTATCTAGTATCTTACTTATAGCCAACTTCCATTCACATTAAAAATATATCTTAATAATCTAATAAACATTTAGTTTAACTAACTAGTTAATCTCTTTACTAAATTGTGTGAGAAAAAGCTTTCGTTATCCAGTGTTAGTGCAAGGTTTTTCCTTGTGTGCTTCAATTGGATTAACTAGCATTAATCTAATTGACTATTTGTTTCCTTTCAGTACTTATTACTTTTCATTACTTGAAAAATTATCTTGTTTCATTGTTAAAATCTATTTTTAGGATTCTTAAATTCCCTATCTACTATACTGCATCAACCTAGTTGACCCAGTACCTTTTCTACCTTTTGCACACTATATTGGATCAACCTAGTTGACCCTATATAGTTTTACAGTCCCTATTTCTGTGCTAGGTCAACCTAGTCAACCTTATACTATTTTAGTTACCTCTTTATCCTTTGATTTTTCATCTCACTTATTTTCCCTCCATCATGGACTTTCTATTAGGTGATGATATTGAGTTACAACCAACATACATGATGAACTTTACCAATCCTAACAGGGTCTCACATAGACATAGTAGGGATCCTCTTTTGGATTCTAGTAAGGTTCATATTTCCACTCACATAATGAACTATGGGACCCCTCCTATTACCTCTTTACAACATAATCCTCCTTTCTCATTAGAATACCAACCTAAGTTAGAGTATACTCTCAAAATTCTTTTCTTTATTTTTGAATTTTCTCAACATCGAGGAAAGGATCCTTATACCATTTATAACTTCATGATTAGTGGTCAAAATAAAGAGCCTCATTCACCTACACCTACATTCAACACTGGATTTGGGGGTACCACTTTCTCTAATTCTCAGCCTCTTCCTTTAATTTTGACTCCTTATGTCATGGTATCTTCTTCTCTAACCTCTTCTATCTCCATGCCTAGTATCTCAACTAACATGGTAGGTTCTACATCTAATGGTCCTCTCATAAGATCCACTCTCCTTAATCCTTCTACTAGTTCATTATTTGCTACCCAAGGCAATCATGCTTCTAGTGTTTCTTCTTATCAACCATTCACTAGTCCATATTTTGCTACATAAGCAAATTTTGCCAATAGTGCCTCACATTCTCATATTTCATCTCAAGCTCATATCAACACTAATAGTGGTACCCAAGCTACTAATACTAACACAAATACCAATTCTAATACTTCTAATGTTAATCAAACACATCAACTTTTATTGAAAACTCTCAATCAAATGAATACCTTTCAAGCACATAACACAAATCAAATGATGAGAATGCAAAACCACGTCTTAATCTTCAATCTCATCTGCAACCAATGGCTAGGGGCACACATAATCAGAATGTTCCCCCTCCTCTTAGATATTCTCAAGGCAATCTCATCCCTCAACCTCCTTTAGTCAATAAAACCATCAAGCATCTACAAAATAAACCTCTCACTACTAAAATTGCCAACATTGATATAGGAGGTATAACACCTACAATTTATTATAATGAGTAAATTGATCCTACCCTTCACTTTAAAACATTTGGAAATATCTACAAGGATTGGGTCAAATTAAACACTTTTGCTGCTACTAAGATCCTACCCAAAACTCTCGTGGGTGATGCCTTGGATTGGTATAATCAACTTAGAGCTCATTCCATTTCTAGTTTGGAGGACTTAGTGTATGCCTTAGTTCAAGAATTCCTGAATAATGATCTTCCTAAAATCACTTTGGCCCATTTCATTAATTACAAACAACATGAAAATGAAACTACCCAAGATTTTGTTAAGATATTGAAAACTTAATCAGACAAATGTGAACATAACATGGCAGATGATAATATTTTTCATCTCTTTAAAAATGCTCTCTTTCCTAAATTACAATATCGAGTCTACACTATCTCTCTCTCTCAACATACATTAGAGGAGGCTATTGACAAAGATAAACATCAATATTTCCTAATGATTCAATTCAAGCCACCCCAACCTTCTACGGGTCCTCATCTCTTACTTAAAAACAAAAACCACAATATTACCAATGATGGTGTTATAGATTTTTATGACACCATTCACAATGTTCAAGCTGTCATTCCTAACCCTTCTTTGAAACCAAATTCTTCTTCTCAACAATATACCAATCCTCATTTTTCTTCACCAAATAACATCAACATTCACAAACCTCTATCCTCAGCTGAATTGCTTAAGCGTCTACCCAGACCTCTTCCACAAGACCTTGGCCCTACTCATCCTATGAAATTATAGTATTATCCTAACAAGTTTTATTGGTTTCACACTAGTTGGGGTCATTCTCATGAGACCTATAGACAAATTTATAATTTAGCTATGGTTTTATTCTTAGACCTAATTTTAATAATGATTCCATTATCCATAAGCATTAACAAGCATATGAGATTGCTTTCAAGGACTATAAATCACATGATAAAACTCAATCCTTGAATCAAACAAAAACTCATTTAGCTATCTATAAAGATCCTTTACCCAATCATCAACCTATTCAAGACAACCAAGATAAGCCCACCCCTTCCACCAATAATGTAGAATGTCTTGTTAAACCAACTTATGAAGAGAATGTGATTAGCATGACTAATATGTGAAGGGTGGTGGATTTCATTGATTCCCAACCTATCTACACTCCTCCTTCACATAAGACATATCATGTTATCTAGGATTCTTCTCCAACTCATTTAAATGAGTTGGGGCAAGATGAACTTATTAATTTTGATGATCTAATTTATGATTCTCCCATTGGATAACACATTCCATACTATTTATACCACTCTTCCAGATCTTCCAATACGAATGATAATCAAGCTTCTACTAAAAATTCTTCTTCCAATTCTCAAAATTAACTTGAACCAACTAGTTCATCATCTCAACATGGTTTATCACCTAGTTCTAAACCTTCTCCTTCTTATCAACAAAAGTTTCAATGTACTTCGGCTCCTCCTTCCTGACCTGTAGTTGATTCACAATCATATATATTGATCAAGATGAAAAAGGAAAGTAACCATGGATCTCTACCTTCTACCTCATTTAATTATCAACCCAAGGACATAAACTTGATAGGAAAACTTCACTGTATGTGCACACTCAATCTCTAATTTGACATTTTTCTAATTGAATCTAAGATGCTAAAGTGTAGTAAATGAAATGATTGAATTGAAAGATAAAAAAAGTACAATAAAATAAATGCTTATGCATGGGAAGCTTTCTAAAATAAATACTAAACAAGAATGTTACTCACACAATTCAGAAATGAAACACACAATGCATAAGGAAATAAAATAACATGCTTAACTAACTAGATGGGTTGGATTGTTGCTACAACCTTCCAAAGGGGGCCCTTCCTCCTTCCAACTTCAGCTTCAACCCTTCCTCTTACAACACTATATTGAACTCAGAATTTCTCACTCATATTAATCAAAAGTGTAGAAAAGTTACAATCATAATTGCTTAACATAATGTACTTCTGACAATCTGTGTTCAATAAATACTATTTTTTCTATATCTCTTAACTCTGCTGCTACACATTTATATACCGCAAAGGAGATTGTTTTATGAAAAATAATATATACATTCTATTCTAAGATATATTCAAATTGGAATAACCAAATTTAGTTCTTTTTGCTAAAGATGTCTTTTATGTGAATCTTTTGACTTTATTATAGGACAAACAAGGCTATTTTGTTCTCCAACTCCTTCTTTATTGAGATCCATGGAGGTTAGAATCATTTCAATGAGTCGGTTAAAAGAGAATCAAAATCTGTTCATCCACAACTTTGGTCACATAGTGGATGAAGGATGGCATGTGTAATGAGATCCCTTTTGTTGCAGGATGCTTTGTGCTATATACCTATTTTCTCCAAAACATCTTCAAAAAAACATTCATAGAAAAAGCATCCTAAAGCAATAGATATTCATCATATATTAATTTCAATACATAATTTTGACTATTTAAAAGAGTTTAAAAACATAATGGTATATGGTTTATGAATGTAGGAAACTATATGGAAAAGTGTTTAAAAGCATAGTAATCAAGCAGGATGAGTTCAATAGATGGATACAATAATAGGACATTTATGGGGCTCTTCACACCCCCCAAATTAAACTCTTGCTCAACTTCAAGCACCATACTTGTTCATTCCCAATTCACAAAGAAATCTAAAATCCATAGGATCGATAGCACTACTGGAAAGGTGAGCGTAGAATCCATGCCTCCATTCAAATAATTGCCACATTTTGGTTTTTTTGGCTTCATCCACTATGGTTTTATACTACCAGTTTAGAATAGGGTACCAAAATAGGGGTGGTTGGAACTTTAGATTCAACAATTTTGATCCCATATCACTTGAAAGAAGAATGTATTTTGTGGCCTTGATAAATGTTACATTTAAATTAAAAGGGTAATATGGATCCCCCTTCATTAATGCTGGGGTGAGCTCATTCCATCATTCAGTACATGATTTTCTTATATCAGGACCAACAAAAGTTCTCAGTCCTAAATAAAAATATTGAACTTTATCATAATTCTCACCAAACTAAATTTTTACTTTATGTTTCAACATGATATCATCCCATTCTACTAGAACAACATCAAGTGCCATTGATTCACCCCTAATGAGCAGTTGACTCACATTCTCCTTTTTCCTATATTTTCCTATTTCTCTTCCTCTTCTCTGTTCATTTAACAAATATGATGAAAATGCTTACAATTGGACATCTCTAACATATAGATTGGGATTACACTCTCTATCATATGGAACAACATAATTGTGCAAGTAGAATTTGCACAATTATGCTTGTTCTTTCTATGAGTTTTATAAATGGAAAAAAAATAAAGGGGATAAATAACTTCAAGGGGCATATCACAATATATTCTTATAAACCTAAACTTGTGCCATTGTTTTTCAAGATAAACTAAATAAATTTTTTCAGAAGGCTTGCAATCAAGGAGTTCTTGTGTTATACCATCCATGTCCTTAAATTTTTATTTTAGTTTGGTGATGCTCTCTTCTTTCAACTTATTTTCCTCTTTCAATTTCCTAGTATCTTTTGCCAATTCCTTCAGAGATTCAAATTGATCATCCATCCAATTCAATAGTTTAGAAAATATTGCAAAATAGGAGTGGTACCTGATCTTAGGGGAAAATTTAGGTTCCTTTTGCTGATTGACTTCTATAAAAAGTTATGGAATGCTATCTGTAAGGTGATCTTCTACCGAGGGTTGTAGCTAACAAGACATTGCAACAAGTGCATCTAAACCTCCACCAAATTGATCTTATAACTACTTCCTTAATTTATCAATTTATTACAAGGCTTCCTTAAGAGTGAAAAATTTCACTTGCTATGTAGTAGGTTACTCCAATTGTTCAGTTTCTTCCTGCTTAGGTTCCTTGTGCAACTCTTGTTCTACTTCTTCCTGTATTAATTTCTCATATAATTCTTCAAAGTTGTGCTCCAATTGTTCTTCTTCCTCATGAATTTATTCAATATTGTGTTCCACTTGCTCTTATTATTTATGCATTTCTTTGAGACTCTGCTCAATTTGTTCTTCTCCTTCTTTAATTCCTTTTAGACTCTACTCAATTGGCTCTTCATGGAAAAAACTATGCTCAAATTTTTGTTCTTCTTCCTAATGGAATACTAGAGAACATTCTTCTTTATTTGTTTTAGTCTCAATAGATTCATTTTTACTAGTAGTCCTTTCTTCCCCAGATTTTTCATTTATTTGAATAATGGAAGAAGGCTTAGTTCTCATTTTTCTCTTTAATTTATGAGATCTACAAGGAGTGGAGGTTACTTTGATTTTCTTGGAAGAATATGGGAATTCCTCCTCAAACTTGTCTAAATCAGGCTGAAGAATGAGTTTTCTCTTTTTCTTTCTCTCAGATCCTGCTGTAGGTTCTTATGTTGTTGTAGGAATAGCTTCATCTGTAGATTCTTGTGTGGTTGTAGGAAGGTTTTCTACTGCATGTTCTTTTGGTTTTGCAGGGAGGGTTTCTTTTAGTTTTTATTCTTCAACCTCTAATTCTTCTTCTAGTTCATTTCCTTCTCTCTCACTCTCT